>JAUPTC010000013.1:3756641-3778919 GCA_030762895.1 Sophora flavescens
CATTATGCTTCTAGAACATTAGATGCAGCACAATCCAATTACACCACCACTAAGAAAGAACTGCTAGCTGTTGTGTTTGCACTTGATAAATTTAGGTCTTATTTGCTAGGTTCAAAAGTTATTGTTTTCACTGACCATGCAGCTCTGAAGTACCTGTTAAAGAAACCAGAAGCTAAGCCAAGACTGATCCGGTGGATACTTTTGCTCCAAGAATTCAATGTGGAGATAAAAGACAAGAGTGGAGCTGAAAATTTGGTAGCCGATCACTTGAGCCGAATAGCAATGGATGAGGATCCTTCTCCCATTCAAGATGACTTTCCTGATGAGCGACTTCTACATCTGTATGGGGTAACCCCCTGGTTTGCTGACATAGTTAACTTTCTTGTTGCTGGTGTTGTTCCTGCATGTACAAGTAGATCCAAGTTCCACAAGCTCAGGAGCGATGCAAAGTACTATGTGTGGGATGATCCGTACCTTTGGAAGTTTTGCAGTGATCAGGTGATTCGGAGGTGTGTCCCCGATCATGAGACAGAGTCCATCTTGCACTTTTCACATGCCTCTCAAGTTGGAGGACATTTTGGACCACAGTGGACGGCAAGAAAAGTCCTGGATTCTGGGTTCTACTGGCCCACAATTTTTAGAGATGCCTATGAGGTTTACAGAAATTGCAAGGAATGTCAAACAAAGAGCCCCTCGCCATCACTCGTAGGAGTGAGATGCCTCAGCAGCCCATGCTTTTTTGTGAGGTTTTTGATGTGTGGGGGATTGATTTTATGGGTCCTTTCCCTGCTTCTTTTGGTTTTCTATATATTCTTTTGGTTGTTGACTATGTTTCAAAGTGGGTGGAAGCAATCCCCACTAGGACTAACGATGCTAAAGTTGTTTCCAAATTTGTTAGGTCCAACATTTTTTGCAGGTTTGGCATACCTAAGGCTATCATCAGTGACCAGGGCACTCACTTCTGCAACCGAACCATGGAAGCCTTACTCAGGAAATATGGGGTTGTGCATCGAGTTTCCACTACTTATCATCCCCAGACCAATGGCCAGGCAGAGATATCAAACAGGGAGATCAAGCAGATTCTAGAGAAGATGGTGCAGCCGAATAGAAAGGAATGGAGCCGCCGATTGGAAGACGCACTATGGGCTCAGAGGACCGCTTTCAAGACGCCAATAGGAATGTCCCCCTTTCGGCTTGTATTTGGTAAGGCATGTCACCTCCCGGTGGAAGTTGAGCACCGTGCATATTGGGCAGTCAAGTGCTGTAACATGGACATGAAGAAAGCTGGTGTTGAAAGGAAACTACAGCTACAGCAACTTGAGGAGCTTAGGCTAGAAGCCTATGAAAGCTCCCGGATTTATAAAGAGAAAACAAAACATTTTCATGATAGGATGATTGCTAGGAAAGAATTTTCTGTGGGCCAGAAAGTCTTACTGTTTAATTCCCGAATGAAAGTGATGGCTGGGAAACTTAGGTCCAAGTGGATTGGACCATTTGTTGTTACTAATGTGTTTCCTTATGGTACAGTAGAGATTACAGATGCAGGTAGCAACAAGACCTTCAAGGTTAACGGGCAGAGGCTGAAGCCATTCCATGGTGTGGATGCTGGTGTTCCTGCGGATGCTAATGTTGAGGAGCTCTCCTTGGAAGCTCCCACCTACACTGACACTTGATCAGGGAGTACCCTTTCCTTGCCCTCACTCTGATTTTATAGTCATGTTGTTTCATTGGGGACAATGCATGTTTTAAGTGTTGGGGAGGGAACTAGTTGTAGTTTTGTTTTGTCTTGTTTTTTTCTTTTAGCTCTTGGATAAATTGTGTTAAGTCTTATGTTGGCAAGTTTGATTGATGTTGATGATTTTTTACAGATTGATTGCATGATTGATGTGATGATTCCCCCTAGGTTGAACAATGGGTTTCTTGAAAAAAAATTTGTTTTTGAAAAAGTGATCCCCATGTGATTGAAAACTGAACTTTGAGATTTTGTTGTGATGGCATGATTTATGATAAGTTTGGGGTGAAGGGAAACACACACTAGGGATAGAATCTCTGTCAAACAATTTGCAAAAATGTCCAGGTGAGGATTTGAGCCTCCAACATGCTTTTAACTGTGTGAATCACTTTTGAGTAACACTTTCCTGAATTTGCTTGAATCTCTTTATGGTTTGCATGTTTATGTGTTTGCTTCAGATGATTTAGGCAGATTTTCTTTGTAAATAACCACTTGGCCTGAAAATAACCAATTCCTAATGCATGTTCCCTAGTTAGCCCCATTGAACCGGATTAGCCTGTTAATTCTTGATGACCTTATGTTTCAAGCCAAAAATCTGAAAAACCATGTTAACCCGATCCTAGGATTAGGAGAGCATGGAAGCTTAGAAAGAGAAGGTTTGCAAGAAACTAAGTTTGGGGTGGCTACAAGGTGTGACATGTCATTCTGGCAGAAAAAAAAAGAAAAAAAAAGGAAAGAAGAAAAAAAGAAAAAAAAAGGTATTAGAATAAAAAGGCTGTAGTCACCTAAGGCATAAAGAAAAATGGAAAAAGGAACTTGAGTGGAATTCAAAGTGTTGAAAAGCTCATGCTCTCTTAGTTCCTAGGGTGTTCAGCCAGTACCTTTGTATACCCTACCCTTAGCCAGGCCCCATTACAAACCATAAAAGACCTTTTGATGTTGCATGCATGTTTTTTGTGGGAATCATTTGGCGATGAGAATCAAATTTATGGGAAGTGTTCTTGAAAAGCGAAATTGAGTGCAATGTTGATAGCCTGACACAAACTGAGCGATTGAGTGAACACTAAATGCCCTTGTGAGGAAGGCAGTTGTTTGAATTTGGTGATCTCCCTCTTGTGTGTAACTTGGATCCCCTGCTTAGATTAATGATTGTTTGAATGATGAAATTTTCAATTGTTTAGAATGAATGCATGTGGGGATTACTTTGTTTAAAAGGGGGGAACATTGAAGAAAACTGTTTTGATGAAATTGCTTGAATTTGTGCAAAGTTGAGTGAATCTCTTAAGCTTGCCATGTCTTGAGTCTTTGTGATTTTTTTTGAGTTGTAGTTTGCTTGGGGACAAGCAAAGTTTAAGTTTGGGGTATTTTGATCAGCCTCTGGCTCATCTAGTTTTATGGCTAGTATGACCTGGGTTTTGTGCTAATTATATCTCATTTTCACCCAAATTAGATTAGATTGCCTCAAGCAAGGTTTTGAGTCTCTAAAGTAGTTTTAGGTTAATTTAGCCAGTTTTGAGTCAAATAAAGCACTTATGGCTATTTCATTGTTTTTCAGGTTAAGTTAGAAGTCAAGGGAATAAAGAAACAGAGAAAATTCCAATCCTGGAGGTGTTCGCCCCGCGAGAGTCTTCTCGCCTCGCGAACCTGAAAGCCAGCTGAGCAGCAAAATGTCATCCTCTCTGGTTCGCCCAGCGACTCCTCTTCTCGCCTCGCGAGACTGAACGATGACTGTTCCTGAAAATGCAACTCATTCTGGTTCGCCCCGCGAGTGAGGGTTCGCCTCGCGAGCCTGGAAGTCAGAAAGCATCACGGTTAGGCCCTGAGGGCCATAACGGGCGTAAGAAGAAGACTCTTCAGTTCTCTCGCCCCGCGAGCTATGTTCGCCTCGCGAGAATGCAAAAGGTTGCTGACTCTTCACAATATTCGCCTCGCGAGCGAGTGTTCGCCTCGCGAGTGGGCTTAGTTTCTGAATAGTATAAAAGGCTGTTCTGGGCAGATTGAAAGGACTTTTGCTTCTCCACTGTTTTGTTTTACATATTTTCTATGTGTATTTCGTTTTCATGGAGAACTAAATTTCATAGATTAATCTACTGTAATTGATTTCCACCGTACTTGAGGTTTTGTAATCCCTGTTTTGTATGCTTTTCCCTTTTCAATGCCATGTTATACATTTTTGTGTGTTTAATTCAGGAGTGTATTGGTGTCCAGTTGTCCTCAGCATCAGATTTCCGAGCAGCTGCTGATTCAGTACTTTTATGAGGGATTGCTGCCGATGGATAGAAACATTTTGGATGCTGCTAGTGGGGGAGCACTTGTTGATAAGACTCCAGCTGCTGCCAAGCAATTGATTGAGAACATGTCACTCAACTCCCAGCAGTTCACAACCAGGAGCAATTCTGTTGAGACAAGGGGTGTGAATGAGATCCATGGTTCTTCTCCCAACAAAGCCCTTGAAAACAGACTTGATGAGCTCACTTCTTTGGTGAAACAGTTGGCAGTGGATAAAGTTCAAACAGCAAGGCTGTGTGGTATCTGTACTTCTCCTGAGCACCTGACCGATGCATGTCCCATTCTGAAGGATGAGTCAGTCACTGATTTGCCTCAGGCATATGCAGCCAATCTTTACAATCAAGGCAACAATCAGAACCGGTACAACATTCCTGACCTCTCCACCAATAAGTACCAACCTAACTGGAGAAACCATCCAAACCTTCGGTATGGAAATTCATCACAGCAAATGGCACCACCACAGAACTCTCCTCAAGTGATCACCTCTGCACCTTCTGGACCTTCGCTAGAGGACCTGATCAAGCAAATGGCTGAAAATAATCTCCAGTTTCAACAGCAAGCAAATGCTAGTATTCATACTTTGCAGACACAGATTGGACAGTTTCAGCAGCGAACGGATGCTAGTATTCATACCTTGCAGACACAGATTGGACAGCTTGCCACTTCGATGAATGCCATGCAGCAAGCTCAATGATCGAACCAACTACCTGCACAAACAGTGGTGAATCCTAATGCTCCAAATCCTAATGTGAGTTCAATTTCTTTGAGATCTGGAAAAGTTGTAAAGGCAGCCCCTGAAAAAGATAAAAAGACTGTTGAGGTAACACCTGAGCCTTCTGTTGCTGTTGAAGCCGGGAAAGAGTATGTGCCACCGATCCCCTTCCCACAAAGAGTGCTGAAGAATAAAAATATTGTTGAGGAAGACAAGGAGAGAGAGATCCTGGATGTGTTCAGAAAAGTGGCGGTAAACATTCCGCTTCTTGATGTGATCAAGCAGGTTCCGAAGTATGCAAAGTTTCTGAAGGATTTGAGCACACACAAGAGGAGGTTGAAGGGAAATGAGAGAGTCATCTTGGGGTGAAATGTTTCAGCCCTTATTCAACCTAAGCCTGCGCCTGAGAAGGTTACAGTTTCAGCCCTCAGTCAGGCAATGCCACAGAAGTGCAAGGATCCGGGAACTTTTGCTATTCCATGCACCATTGGGGACAGTAAATTCGACAACTGTATGTTGGATTTAGGAGCTTCTATTAATGTCATGCCCAATTCTATCTTCAACAACCTTGATCTTGGTCCTTTGCAACATACAGGTCTTACTATTCAGTTGGTAAACAGGACCAATGCTCGCCCCATTGGAGTGGTAGAAGATGTGTTGGTACGGGTTAATGATTTGATTTTCCCTGCTGATTTTTACATCCTGGACATGGCAGGGGAAACCAATTCAAGCAGATCACCAATCATTCTGGGCAGACCGTTCATGAAGACAGCGAAGACAAAGATTGATGTTCACGACGGAACCATGTCCATGGAGTTTGGTGACATTGTTGCAAAATTCAACATTTTCAATGCTATGAAGCATCCCTTGGAAGAGTATTCCGTTTTTCAAATAGAGTTGCTCTCTGAGATTGTTGAGGACACTTACCATGACTTGGTTGCAGCTGCTGATTTCCCATCTTTTTCTGATTTTGATGATGTCTACTCATGTGCTGATTGCACTGACTCTGACCTCTTGTCTTTGTTTGTCTTGAGATTGATGCTGCCATGCGGGGTGACAGTGTAGAGGAAGCCATTTGTTCAGCTGAAGTTCTTGGCAACCCGGCTGCCCCAAACATCCCATCTATTGAGCAGTCACCCTCCTTAGAGCTTAAGCCACTTCCTAGAAATCTAAAGTATGCTAACTTGGAGAGGAATGAAAAACTTCCAGTTATAATTTCCTCTAACCTTGATTCTGACCAGGAAACTAAGCTCTTGGAGGTTTTGAAGAGGCATAAGAAGGCGATTGGTTGGACCTTGGCCGACATACCAGGTATTAGCCCCTCCATGTGTATGCATAGGATTCTGTTGGAGGACGGGGCTAAACCAGTTAGGCAGCCCCAAAGGCGACTCAATCCCTTGATTCTTGATGTTGTGAAAAAGGAGGTGACAAAACTCTTGCATGCGGGTATCATATATCCTATCTCTGACAGTAATTGGGTGAGCCCAGTGCAAGTTGTACCTAAGAAGTCTGGACTCACAGTGGTAAAAAATGAAAGCAATGAACTTTCCCACTAGAGTCCAGAATAGCTGGAGAGTCTATATTGACTACAGGAGGTTGAACCAGGCAACTAGAAAGGATCACTTTCCTTTGCCGTTCATCGATCAGATGCTTGAACGGCTAGCTGGTAAATCACATTATTGTTTTCTTGATGGTTTTTCAGGATACTTTCAGATCCACATTGCTCCAGAGGATCAAGAGAAAACAACCTTCACGTGCCCCTTTGGCACGTTTGGTTACAGGAGGATGCCATTTGGTCTTTGCAATGCCCCTGGCACATTCCAGAGATGCATGATTAGTATTTTTACTGAATATATTGAGAATTGCATGGAAGTTTTCATGGATGATTTTACTGTTTATGGTTCCTCATTTGATGCATGCTTGCATAGTTTGAATCTTGTTTTGGAAAGATGCATTGAAACTGACCTTGTTTTGAACTACGAAAAATGTCATTTTATGGTTGAACAGGGGATTGTTTTGGGGCATATTATTTCTGAAAAGGGTATTTCAGTAGATCCTGCAAAGATTGATGTGATTTCTACACTGCCTTACCCATCTTGCGTTCACGAGATTCGTTCTTTTCTTGGTCATGCAGGTTTTTACAGGCGCTTCATTAAGGATTTCAGCAAGATAGCCCTTCCGCTGTCAAACTTGTTGAAAAATGATGTCATTTTCAACTTTGATGACAGCTGCAAGAAGGCGTTTGATTTCTTGAAGAAGGCATTGACCTCTACTCCCATCATCCAACCTCCTGACTGGACCCTCCCTTTTGAGATCATGTGTGATGCTTCTAACTATGCTGTGGGGGCGGTCCTTGCACAAAGGGTGGGCAAGGCTGCCCATGTGATTTACTATGCTTCTAGGACTTTAGATGCTGTGCAGGCTAATTATACTACTACTGAAAAGGAACTTCTAGCTATTGTTTTTGCTCTTGATAAATTTAGATCATATTTGCTAGGTTCCAAGGTTGTTGTTTTCACTGACCATGCAGCTTTAAAGTACTTGTTGAAGAAACTGGAAGCAAAACCGAGACTGATTCGGTGGATGTTGTTGCTCCAAGAGTTTAGTGTGGAGATTAAGGATAAAAATGGAGCTGAGAATTTAGTGGCTGATCACTTGAGTAGAATAGAGAGGGATGAGGATCATTCCCCCATTCAGGATGACTTTCCTGATGAGCAGCTCTTACAGTTACATGGGGTAACTCCTTGGTTTGCTGATATTGTGAATTACCTTGTTGCTGGTGTTTTTCCGACAGGAGCAACTAGGTCACAAATTCACAAACTCAAGAGTGATGCCAAGTACTATGTTTGGGATGGTCCATATCTCTGGAAGTTTGGTAGTGATCAGGTGATTAGGAGATGTGTCCCCGACTATGAGATTGAGTCTATTCTGCACTTTTCTCATGCTTCTCAAGTAGGGGGACATTTTGGGCCACAAAGGACTGCACGAAAAATCCTGGACTCAGGTTTTTACTGGCCCACTATTTTTAGGGATGCTTATGAGATCTACCGCACTTGTAAAGAGTGTCAGCTAGTAGGTACAGCCATCACTCGTAAGAGTGAAATGCCTCAGCAACCTATGCTTTTCTGTGAGGTGTTTGATGTGTGGGGAATTGACTTTATGGGTCCGTTCCCTGCATCTTTTGGTTTTCTCTATATCCTGCTTGTTGTTGATTATGTTTCAAAGTGGGTGGAAGCTATCCCCACTAGGACTAATGATTCTAGAGTTGTTGCAAATTTTGTCAAGTCCAATATTTTATGCAGGTTTGGAATACCTCGTGCTATCATCAGTGACCAAGGCACTCATTTCTGCAACCGCACCATGGAAGCTTTACTCCGGAAGTATGGAGTTGTGCACAGGGTCTCTACTCCATATCATCCCCAAACTAATGGGCAAGCTGAGATCTCAAACAGATAGATCAAACAGATCCTAGAGAAAGTGGTGCAGCCAAATAGGAAGGATTGGAGCCGCCGTCTAGAAGACGCACTTTGGGCTCAAAAAACAGCTTTCAAGACACCAATAGGGATGTCTCCCTATAGACTTGTGTTCGGTAAGGCGTGTCATCTCCCTGTAGAAATTGAGCACCGTGCTTATTAGGCGGTCAGAAGCTGTAATTTGGAAATGCAAAAAGCTGGCATTGAAAGAAAACTCCAATTACAGCAGCTTGAAGAGCTGAGGCTGGAAGCCTATGAAAGCTCTCAAATTTATAAAGAGAAAACTAAGCACTTTCATGATAGGATGATTTCTAGGAAGGAATTCTCTGTGGGCCAGCAGGTTTTATTGTTTAACTCCCGCCTAAGAGTGATGGCTGGGAAACTTCGATCCAATTGGATTGACCCATTTGTTGTTACTAATGTTTTCCCTCATGGTGCAGTAGAAATAAAAAGTACAGGTACCAACAAGGTCTTTAAGGTTAATGGGCAGTGCTTGAAGCTATTCCATGAGAGCTCGGTGCCTGAGGATGCTAATGTTGAGGAGCTCTCCTTGGAAGAGCCCACCTACACTGCAACTTGATCAAGGAGCACCTTCTCCTTTCCCTCACTCTTATTTTTCTGTTCTTTCATTGAGGACAATGTATGGTTTAGGTGTGGGGGAGGGAACCAATTGTTTTGTTTTGTTTTGTTTTCTTTGTTTTTGAACTTAGCTCTTGAATAATTTGAGAAGATCAAGAGTTGTGTGTGAGTCTTGTGTCGGCAAGCTTGAATGGATTCTGTTAACTTTAGCATAGATGGATTGCATGATATGTGTTGACTGTTGATGATTTCCCCCTTTGGTTTTGAAAGTTGAAAATTGACCCCCATGTGAAAAATTGAAAAATTGAACTTTGAGATATTTTGTTATGATTGCATGATTTATGATAAGTTTGGGGTGAAGGGGGGCACACACTAGGGACTGAATCTCGGTCAAACAATTTGCGAAAAATGTACAGGTGAGGAATTTGAGCCTCCAACTTTGTTTTTAATTGTGTGAATCACTTTCAAGTTGCACTTTCCCGATTTTGCTTGAATCTCTTCATGGTTTGCATGTTTATATGGTTGCATCAAGTGATTTAGGCAATTTTCTTTGAATTAGCTACTTGGCCTAAAAGAACCATCCCTAATGCATGTTCCCTAGTTAACCACATTGAGCCTAAATAGCCTAATGTTTCTTGATGACCCTAGGTTATAAGCCAAAATCTGGAAAAACCATGTTAACCCAATCTTAGGATTAGGAGAGCATGGAAGCTTAGCAAAAGAAGGGTTGTAAGAAACTAAGTTTTGGGTGGCTACAAGGTGTGATATGTCATTCTGGGTTGAGAAAAAGAAAAAAAGAAATGAAGGTTGAAGCCAAAAGCAAAAGAAAAAAATTTGCCAAAAGAAAGGGGCAAAATAAAAGGTTGTCAAAGGAAAAGGTTGTAGCCACCCAAAGCATCGAAAAGAAAGATGGAAAAAGAAGGAATAAGAGTGGAAGTCAAGGTAACAAGTTTCATGCTCTCTTAATTCCTAGGGATGTAAAGCCTAGTACCTTTGTGTATCCTACCCAAGGTTTACAAAACCGGACCGGCCATCGAACCGGTGAAGGCAGCGGTTCGAGGTTCAATGGTTCAACCGAGGTTGAACCGTAGTTGAACCGGTTATAATTAAATAATATTATTTTAATTTTTAATATAATATTTGTAACAATATTAAACAAAAAAACAACATAACAACTAAAATTATTAAGCACAATTTTTTTTATATTTTGAAATTAAACTAAATAAATATAAAGATATATGTTAAAATCATCTTCATAGGGAAAACCAATCCAAAATCTACAACCAGCCCACATATGTTAGAAAACAAAAGAATTGGGTTTTGGCTAGGATGACCCAAATCCTTTTATACTAATTTTTTTTTTTTTAGGAAACCGGTTCAGGCCGGTTCAGGCCGGTTCACTACCGGTTATGACCGGTTTTATCGGTTTTGAACCGGTTCTCCGGTTTTTCCACCGGTTCAATACAGGGACGGTTTTCCCTATGAACCGGACCGGCCAAGGTCCCGGTTCCCGGTCGGACCGGCCGGTCCGGTCCGGTTTTCAAAACCTTGATCCTACCCTTAGCCAGGCCCCATTACAACCTTTAAAAGACCTTTTGATGTTGCATGCATGTTTTCGTGGGAACTTTGTTTGAGATGAAAAGCAAATTCATGGGAAGTGCTCTTGGAAAGTGAGACTGAGTGAAAAAGTTGATAGCCTAGACAAATTGAGCGAATGAGTGAAATATTACATGCCCTTGTGAGGAAGGCTATTATTTGAAATTAGTGATCTCCCTTCTGTGTGTAACTCGGATCCCTTGCTTAGATTAATGATTGCATGAATAATGAAGTTCTCAATTGTTTAAAGTAAATGAATGTGGGGATTGCATTTGTTGCAAGGGGGGGAACATTGAAGAAAAATTGTTTTGATAAATTGCATGAAATTTGTGCGAATTTGATTGAATCCTTTAAGCTTGCCAAGTTGAGTCTTTTTGAGTTTTAGTTTGCTTGGGGACAAGCAAGGTTTAAGTTTGGGGTATTTTGATAAGCCTCTGGTTATCTAGTTTTATAACTAGTAAGACCATGGCTTTTGTGCCAATTATTCGAGTTCAATCTCGCTTTTCACCCAAATTTAGATTTTATTGTCCTTAAGCAGCATTTTGAGTCTCTTAGGTAATTTTAGGATATTTTAGTTAATTTTGATTCGAATAAAGCATTCACTGCTATTTTATATTTTTAGGTTAACTTAGAGTCAAGGGAATGAGGAAAACAGTGTAAATTGCAATCCTGGAAGAATTCGCCACGCGAGAGACTGCTCGCCTCGCGAGCCTGAGTACCAGCCTGAACAGCAGAATGTCATCCTTTCTGCCTCGCCTCGCGAATCACCACCTCGTCTCGCGAGCCTGAAGGCTGATTGTGCCAGAGAATGCAACCCTTTCTGTCTCACCTCGCGAACCATGTCTCGCCTCGCGAGCCTGAAGACCAGAAGCCATCACGCCCAGGCCCTGATACTCATCACGGGCGTAATGAGAAGACTCTTTCTGTCTCGCCTCGCGAGTAACTATTCGCCTCGCGAGAATCCAATTTTGAACTGGCACCATTTTTAATATTCGCGTCGTGAGAGGCTGCTCGCCTCGCGAGCGCACGCAGATTCTGAAGTTATAAGTTGCTGTTTAGGGCAGATTAGGAGGCACCTTTTGCTAATCACTGTTTTGTGAATTTTCTGAAGTTGTGTTGCGTTTTTCATGGAGAACTAATTCCCAGGATTAGTCTGTTGTAATCGGTTTTCACCGACACTTGAGGTTTTGTAATTCCCGGATTAGTTTGCTTCTTCCTTTCAATACAATCCTATATGTTCTGTTTGCTTAATTCAGGATTGTATAGAATAAGTATTGATTTATTTCGATGATTGTATGTTTCTATACTTAATCGCGTTTGCTTAATTCGCGTGTGTTCAATCGTGTTTGCTTAATTCACGAGAGCTTAATCCGTTTGCTTAATTCGAAATAGGAACATATATCTCGTAGTATCGATTACGCTTGTTTATTGTTGCTACAATCGAAAAGGGATTAGAATCTTCTTAGGGCATGGAATTATGAGAACCGATGATAGTGGGAAACTGAAAACAGTAGATTCATCGTTTTAATTATTGATAATCACTTATTTGTATTGCTTTCTTTTAAATTGAATCATTCAATTTCAAACCACCCCCCCCCCCCCCAAAGAAAAAAAAAACTGATTTTGGCTGTTGATAACAATCCAAGAGTCCTTGTGAGACGATACTCGAGTTGTCGCTCCCTAGCAACATATTTTTGTAAACCACTCGCTTTTTGACCCGTGCGCGACAGCGTGTCAACTTCTTAGGTCATAAAGGACCTAACTGGGCAAATTTGTACTTCTTTGGTCCTATTGGAGCCCAAATGGACTTGTTTGATCCTAATAGAGCCAAAATGCACTTTTTAGGCCATATAGGACCTAATTGGACCAATTTGTACTTCTTTGGTCCTATTGGAGCCCAAATGGACTTGTTTCATCCTAATAGAGCCAAAATGCACTTTTTAGGTCATATAGGACCTAACTGGGCCAATTTGTACATCTTTGGTCCTATTGGAGCAAAATGGACTTGTTTGATCCTAATAGAGCCCCAATGGACTTGTTTGATCCTAATAGAGCCTATATGGACTTGTTAGGTCATAAATAACCTAACTGGGCCAATTTGTACTTCTTTGGTCCTAATGGAGCCCAAATGGACTTGTTTGATCGTAATAGAGCCCAAATGGACTTGTTAGGTCATAAAGGACCTAACTGTGCCAATTTGTACCTCTTTGGTCCTATTGGAGCCCAAATGGACTTTTTAGGTCATATAGGACCTAACTAGGCCAATTTGTACTTCTTTGGTCCTATTGGAGCCCAAATGGACTTTTTAGGTCATATAGGACCTAACTGGGCCAATTTGTACTTCTTTGGTCCTAATGGAGCCCAAATGGACTTGTTTGATCCTAATAGAGCCCAAATGGACTTTTTAGGTCATATATAGGACCTAATTGGGCCAATTTGTACTTCTTTGGTCCTAATGGAGCCCAAATGGACTTGTTTAATCCTAATAGAGCCCAAATGGACTTGTGTGATCCTAGTAGAGCCCAAATGGACTTGTTTGATCCTAATAGAGTCCAAATGGACTTGTTCGATCCAAGTAGAGCCCAAATGGACTTGTTAGGACATAAAGTACCTAACTGGGCTAATTTGTACTTCTTTGGTCCTTTATGACCTAACAAGTCCATTTGGGCTCTATTAGGATCAAAAAAGTCCATTTGGGCTCTATTAGGGTCAAACAAGTCCATTTGGGCTCCATTAGGACCAAAGAAGTACAAATTGGCCCAATTAGGTGCTAGAAGACCTAAAAAGTCCATTTGGGCTCTATTAGGATCAAACAAGTCCATTTGGGCTCCAATAGGACCAAAGAAGTACAAATTGGCACAGTTAGGTCCTTTATGACCTAACAAGTCCATTTGGGCTCTATTAGGATCAAACAAGTCCATTTTGGCTCTATTAGGGTCAAACAAGTCCATTTGGGCTCCATTAGGACCAAAGTAGTACAAATTGGCCCAGTTAGGTCCGATATGACCTAAAAAGTCCATTTGGGCTCCACTAGGATCAAACAAGTCCATTTGGGCTCTATTAGGACCAAAGAAGTACAATAGGGCCGATCATGGCAATTGGCCCAATTAGGTCCTAAAAAGTTCATTTGGGCTCTATTAGGATCAAAGAAGTCCATTGTGGCCCCATTAGGTCCAAAGAAGTACAAATTGGCCCAGTTAGGTCCTATTTGACCTTAAAAGTCCATTTGTGTTCTATTAGGGTCAAACAAGTCCATTTGGGCTCCATTAGGACCAAAGAAGTACATATTGGCCCAATCAGGTCCTATATGACCTAAAAAGTCCATTTGGGCTCTATTAGGATCAAACAATTCCATTTGGGCTCTATTAGGGTCAAACAAGTCCATTTGGGCTCCATTAGGACCAAAGAAGTAAAAATTGGCCCAGTTAGGTCCTTTATGACCTAACAAGTCCATTTGGACTCTACTAGGATCACACAAGTCCATTTGGGCTCTATTAGGATCAAACAAGTCCATTTGGGCTCCATTAGGACCAAAGAAGTACAAATTGGCCCAATTAGGTCCTATATGACCTAAAAAGTCCATTTGGGCTCTATTAGGATCAAACAAGTCCATTTGGTCTATATTAGGGTCAAACAAGTCCATTTGGGCTCCATTAGGACCAAAGAAGTACAAATTGGCCCAGTTAAGTCCTTTATGACCTAACAAGTCCATTTGGGCTCTACTAGGATCACACAAGTCCATTTGGGCTCTATTAGGATCAAACAAGTCCATTTGGGCTCCATTAGGACCAAAGAAGTACAAATTGGCCCAATTAGGTCCTATATGACCTAAAAACTCCATTTGGGCTCTATTAGGATCAAACAAGTCCATTTGGGCTCCATTAGGACCAAAGATGTACAAATTGGCCCAGTTAGGTCCTATATGACCTAAAAAGTCCATTTGGGCTCTATTAGGATCAAACAAGTCCATTTGGGCTCCAATAGGACCAAAGAAGTACAAATTGGCACAATTAGGTCCTTTATGGCCTAACAAGTCCATTTGGGATCTATTAGGATCAAACAAGTCCATTTGAGCTCTATTAGGGTCAAACAAGTCCATTTGGGCTCCATTAGGACCAAAGAAGAACAAATTGGCCCAATTAGGTCCTATATAACCTAAAAAGTCCATTTTGGCTCTATTAGGATCAAACAAGTCCATTTGGGCTCCAATAGGACCAAAGAAGTACAATTGGGCCGATCGGGGCAATGGGCCCAATTAGGTCCTAACAAGTCGATTTGGGCTTTATTATGATCAAACAAGTGCATTTGGGCTCCATTAGGATCAAAGAAGTACAAATTGGCCCAGTTAGGTCGTATATGACCTAAAAAGTCCATTTGGGCTCTATTAGGATCAAACAAGTCCATTTGGGCTCCAATAGGACCAAAGAAGTACAAATTGGCGCAGTTAGGTCCTTTATGACCTAACAAGTCCATTTGGGCTCTATTAGGGTCAAAAAAGTCCATTTGGGCTGTATTAGGACCAAATAATTTCAATTAGGCCGTTCGGGGAACTTAGGGTAGGACCAAAGAAGTACAAATTGTACCTAATCGATGTAGGACCAAAGAAGTACAATTGGGCCAGTTAGGTCCTATATGACCTAAAATGTCCAGTTGGGCTCTATTAGGATCAAACAAGTCCATTTGGGCTCCAATAGGACCAAAGAAGTACAAATTGGCCCAGTTAGGTCCTATATGACCTAAAAAGTGCATTTTGGCTCTATTAGGATCAAACAAGTCCAATTGGGCTCCAATAGGACCAAAGAAGTACAAATTGGCCCAGATAGGTCCTATAAGACCTAAAAAGTCCATTTGAGCTCCAATAGGACCAAAGAAGTATAAATTGGCCCAGTTAGGTCCTATATGACCTAAAAAGTCCATTTGGGCTCTATTAGGATCAAACAAGTCCATTTGGGCTCTATTAGGGTCAAACAAGTCCATTTGGTGTTCATTAGGACCAAAGAAGTGCAAATTGGCCCAGTTAGGTCCTTTATGACCTAACAAGTCCATTTGGGCTCTATTAGGATCACACAAGTCCATTTGGGCTCTATTAGGATCAAACAAGTCCATTTGGGCTCTATTAGGACCAAAGATTTACAATTAGGCCGTTCGGGGCACTTAGGGTAGGACCAAAGAAGTACAAATTGTACCTAATCGATGTAGGACCAAAGAAGTACAATTGGGCCAATTAGGTCCTATATGACCTAAAATGTTCAGTTGGGCTCTATTACGATCAAACAAGTCCATTTGGGCTCCAATAGGACCAAAGAAGTACAAATTGGCCCAGTTAGGTCCTATATGACCTAAAATGTCCAGTTGGGCTCTATTAAGGCGAACAAGTCCATTTGGGCTCCAATAGGACCAAAGAAGTACAAATTGGCCCAGTTAGGTCCTTTATGACCTAACCAGTCCATTTGGGCTCTATTAGGATCAAACAAGTCCATTTGGGCTCCATTAGGACCAAAGATGTACAAATTGGCCCAGTTAGGTCCTATATGACCCAAAAAGTCCATTTGGGCTCTATTAGGATCAAACAGGTCCATTTGGGCTCCATTAGGACCAAAGAAGTACAAATTCTCCCAGTTAGGTCCTTTATGACCTAACAAGTCCATTTGGGCACTATTAGGATCAAACAAAACCATTTGGGCTCTATTAGGGTCAAACAAGTCCATTTGGGCTCCATTAGGACCAAAGACGTACAAATTGGTCCAGTTAGGTCCTATATGACCTAAAAAGTCCATTTGGGCTCTATTATGATCAAACAAGTCCATTTGGGCTCCAGTAGGACCAAAGAAGTACAAATTGGCCAAGGTAGGTCCTATATGATCTAGAAAGTCCATTTGGGTTCTATAAGAAGTACAAATTGGCCCAGTTGGGTCCTATATGACCTAAAATGTCCAGTAGGGCTCTATTAGGATCAAACAAGTCCATTTGGGCTCCAAAAGGACCAAAGATGTATAAATTGGACCAGTTAGGACCTATATGACCTAAAAAGTCCATTTGGGCTCTATTAGGATCAAACAAGTCCATTTGGGCTCCAATAGGACCAAAGAAGTACAAATTGGTCCAGTTAGGTCCTATATGACCTAAAAAGTGCATTTCGGCTCTATTAGGATCAAACAAGTCCATTTGGGCTCCAATAGGATGAAAGAAGTACAAATTGGCCCAGATAGGTCCTATATGACCTAAAAAGTCCATTTGGGCTCTATTAGGGTCAAACAAGTCCATTTGGGCTCCATTAGGACCAAAGAAGTACAAATTGGCCTAGTTAGGTCCTATAAGACCTAAAAAGTCCATTTGGGCTCTATTAGGATCAAACAAGTCCATTTGGGCTCCAATAGGACCAAAGAAGTACAAATTGGCCCAATTAGGTCCTATATGACCTAAAAAGTGCATTTTGGCTCTATTAGGATCAAACAAGTCCATTTGGGCTCCAATAGGACCAAAGAAGTACAAATTGGCCCAGTTAGGTCCTATATGACCTAAAAAGTCCATTTGGGCTCTATTAGGATCTAACAAGTCCATTTGGGCTCCAATAGGACCAAAGAAGTACAAATTGGCACAGTTAGGTCCTATATGACCTAACAAGTCCATTTGGGCACTATTAGGATCAAACAAAACCATTTGGGCTCTATTAGGATCAAACAAGTCCATTTGGGCTCCATTAGGACCAAAGACGTACAAATTGGCCCAGTGAGGTCCTATATGACCTAAAAAGTCCATTTGGGCTCTATTATGATCAAACAAGTCCATTTGGGCTCCAGTAGGACCAAAGAAGTACAAATTGGCCAAGGTAGGTCCTATATGATCTAGAAAGTCCATTTGGGTTCTATAAGAAGTACAAATTGGCCCAGTTGGGTCCTATATGACCTAAAATGTCCAGTAGGGCTCTATTAGGATCAAACAAGTCCATTTGGGCTCCAAAAGGACCAAAGATGTATAAATTGGCCCAGTTAGGACCTATATGACCTAAAAAGTCCATTTGGGCTCTATTAGGATCAAACAAGTCCATTTGGGCTCCAATAGGACCAAAGAAGTACAAATTGGTCCAGTTAGGTCCTATATGACCTAAAAAGTGCATTTTGGCTCTATTAGGATCAAACAAGTCCATTTGGGCTCCAATAGGATGAAAGAAGTACAAATTGGCCCAGATAGGTCCTATATGACCTAAAAAGTCCATTTGGGCTCTATTAGGGTCAAACAAGTCCATTTGGGCTCCATTAGGACCAAAGAAGTACAAATTGGCCTAGTTAGGTCCTATAAGATCTAAAAAGTCCATTTGGGCTCTATTAGGATCAAACAAGTCCATTTGGGCTCCAATAGGACCAAAGAAGTACAAATTGGCCCAATTAGGTCCTATATGACCTAAAAAGTGCATTTTGGCTCTATTAGGATCAAACAAGTCCATTTGGGCTCCAATAGGACCAAAGAAGTACAAATTGGCCCAGTTAGGTCCTATATGACCTAAAAAGTCCATTTGGGCTCTATTAGGATCTAACAAGTCCATTTGGGCTCCAATAGGACCAAAGAAGTACAAATTGGCACAGTTAGGTCCTATATGACCTAACAAGTCCATTTGGGCACTATTAGGATCAAACAAGTCCATTTGGGCTCTATTAGGGTCAAACAAGTCCATTTGGGCTCCATTAGGACCAAAGAAGTACAAATTGGCCCAGATAGGTCCTATATGACCTAAAAAGTCCATTTGGGCTCTATTAGGGTCAAACAAGTCCATTTGGGCTCCATTAGGACCAAAGAAGTACAAATTGGCCTAGTTAGGTCCTATATGACCTATAAAGTCCATTTGGGCTCTATTAGGATCAAACAAGTCCAATTGGGCTCCAATAGGACCAAAGAAGAACAAATTGGCACAGTTAGATCCTATATGACCTAAAAAGTGCATTTTGGCTCTATTAGGATCAAACAAGTCCATTTGGGCTCCAATAGGACCAAAGAAGTATAAATTGGCCCAGTTAGGTCCTATATGACCTAAAAAGTGCATTTTGGCTCTATTAGGATCAAACAAGTCCATTTGGGCTCCAATATGACCAAAGATGTACAAATTGGCCCAGTTAGGTCCTATTTGACCTAAAAAGTCCATTTGGGCTCTATTAGGTTCAAACAAGTCCATTTTGGCTCCAATAGGACCAAAGAAGTACAATTGGGCCGATCGGGGCAATGAGCCCAAATGGACTTGTTAGAGCATAAATATAGCTACAGATATCGGATATTGGTGATCTTGTTGTCCCTAGAAGGATAAGGAAGAGGCCTACAATTTCATGTTTCACAAGATTTGTTAAATTATGCCAAAATCAAGGCAAAATTGGGTCCTGAGTTCTCTGGCGCGGATTAGTGCGATATGCCAATTTGTACTTCTTTGGTCCTATTGGAGCCCAAATGGACTTGTTTGATCCTAATAGAGCCCAACTGGACATTTTAGGTCATATAGGACCGAACTGGGCCAATTTATACTTCTTTGGTCCTATTGGAGCCCAAATGGACTTGTTTGATCCCAATAGAGCGCAAATGGACTTTTTAGGTCATATAGGACCTAACTGGTCCAATTTGTACTTCTTTGGTCCTAATGGAGCCCAAATGGACTTGTTTGACCCTAATAGAGCCCAAATGGACTTGTTTGATCCTAACAGAGCCCAAATGGACTTGTTAGGTCATAAAGGACCTAACTGTGCCAATTTGTACTTCTTTGGTGCTATTGGAGCCCAAATGGACTTGTTTGATCCTAATAGAGCCCAAATGGACTTTTTAGGTCATATAGGACCTAATTGGGCCAATTTGTGCTTCTTTGGTCCTAATGGAGCCCAAATGGACTTGTTTGACCCTAATAGAGCCCAAATGGACTTGTTTGATCCTAATAGAGCCCAAATGGACTTGTTAGGTCATAAAGGACCTAACTAGGCCAATTTGTACTTCTTTGGTCCAATTGGATCCCAAATGGACTTGTTTGATCCTAATAGAGCCAAAATGCACTTTTTAGGTCATATAGGACCTAACTGGGCCAATTTGTACTTCTTTGGTCCTATTGGAGCCCAAATGGACTTGTTTGATCCTAATAGAGCCCGAATGGACTTTTTAGGTCATATAGGACCTAACTGGACCAATTTGTACTTCTTTGGTCCTATTGGAGCCCAAATGGACTTGTTTGATCCTAATAGAGCCCAACTGGACATTTTAGGTCATATAGGACATAACTGGGCCAATTTGTACATCTTTGGTCCTAATGGATCCCAAATGGACTTGTTTGACCCTAATAGAGCCCAAATGGACATGTTTGATCCTAATAGAGCCCGAATGGACTTGTTAGGTCATAAAGGACCTAACTGTGCCAATTTGTAAATCTTTGGTCCTAATGGAGGCCAAATGGACTTGTTTGATCCTAGAAGAGCCCATCGACTTGTTAAGACCTAGTTGGGCCAATCGTCCCAAATGGACTTGTTTGATCCTAATAGAGCCCAAATGGACTTTTTAGGTCATATAGGACCTATCTGGGCCAATTTGTACTTCTTTGGTCCTATTGGAGCCCAAATGGACTTGTTTGATCCTGATAGAGCCAAAATGCACTTTTTAGGTCATATAGGACCTAACTGGGTCAATTTATACTTACTTGGTCCTATTGGAGCCCAAATGGACTTTTTTTATCCTAATAGAGCCCAAATGGACTTTTTAGGTCATATAGGACCTAACTGGGTCAATTTGTACTTCTTTGGTCCTAATGGAGCCCAAATGGACTTGTTTGACCCTAATAGAGCCCAAACGGACTTGTTTGATCCTAATAGTGCCCAAATGGACTTGTTAGGTCATAAAGGTCCTAACTGTGCCAATTTGTACTTCTTTGGTCCTATTGGAGCCCAAATGGACTTGTTTGATCCTAATAGAGCTCAACTGGACATTTTAGGTCATATAGGACCTAACTGGGTCAATATGTACTTCTTTGGTCCTATTGGATCCCAAATGGACTTGTTTGATCCTAATAGAGCCCAAATGGACTTTTTAGGTCATATAGGACCTAACTTGGCCAATTTGTACTTTCTTTGGTCCATTGGAGCCCAAATGGACTTGTTTGATCCTAATAGAGCCTAACTGGACATTTTAGGTCATATAGGACCTAATTAAGCCAATTTGTACTTCTTTGGTCCTAATGGAGCCCAAATGGACTTGTTTGACCCTAATAGAGCCCAAATGGACTTGTTTGATCCTAAAATATCCCAATTGGATATTTTAGGTCATATAGGACCTAACTGGCCAATTTGTACTTCTTTGGTCCTAGTGGAGCCGAAATGGGCTTGTTTGATCCTAATAGAGCCCAAATGGACTTTTTAGGTAATATAAGACCTAACTAGCTCAATTTTTACTTATTTGGTCCTAATAGAGCCCAAATGGATTTGTTTGATCCTAATAGAGCCCAAATGGACTTTTTAGGTCATATAGGACCTAACTGGGCCAATTTCTACTTCTTTGGTCCTAATGGAGCCCAAATGCACTTGTTTGATCCTAATAAAGCCCAAATCGACCTGTTAGGACCAAATTGGGCCCATTGCCCCGATCGGCCCAATTGTACTTCTTTGGTCCTACACTGATTAGGTACAATTTGTACTTATTTGGTCCTACCCTAAGTGCCCCGAACGGCCTAATTGTAATTCTTTGGTCCTAATAGAGCCCAAATGGACTTGTTAGGTCATAAAGGACCTAACTGTGCCAATTTGTACTTCTTTGGTCCTATTGGAGCCCAAATGGACTTGTTTGATCCTAATAGAGCCCAAATGTACTTTTTAGGTCATATAGGACCTAATTGGGCCAATTTGTACTTCTTTGGTCCTAATGGAGCCCAAATGGACTTGTTTGATCCTAATAGAGCCCAAATGGACTTCTTTGATCCTAGTAGAGCCCAAATGGACTTGTTAGGTCATAAAGGACCTAACTGGGCCAATTTGTACTTCTTTGGTCCTAATAGAGCCCAAATGGACTTGTTTGACCCTAATAGAGCCCAAATGGACTTTTTAGGTCATATAGGACCTAACTGGGCCAATTCGTACTTCTTTGGTCCTAATGGAGCCCAAATGGACATGTTAGGTCATCTAGGACCTAACTGGGCCAATTTGTACTTCTTTGGTCCTATTGGAGCCCAAATGGACTTGTTTGATCCTAATAGAGCCCCAATGGACTTTTTAGGTCATATTTGACTTAACTGGGCCAATTTGTACTTCTTTGGCCCTATTGGAGCCCAAATGGACTTGGTTGATCCTAATAGAGCCCAACTGGACATTTTAGGTCATATACGACCTAACTGGGCCAATTTGTACTTCTTTAGTCCTATTGGAGCCCAAATGGACTTGTTTGATCCTAATAGAGCCCAAATGGACTTTTTATGTCATATAGGACCTAACTGGGCCAATTTGTACTTCTTTGGTCCTATTGGAGCCCAAATGGACTTGTTTGATCCTAATAGAGCCCAACTGGACATTTTAGGTCATATAGGACCTAACTGGGCCAATTTGTACTTCTTTGGTCCTATTGGAGCCCAAATGGACTTGTTAGATCCTAATAGAGCCCAAATGGACTTTTTAGGTCATATTGGACCTATCTGGACCAATTTGTACTTCTTTGGTCCTATTTTTTTTAATATAAGTAGCATGCTAGAGCATCACAATGAAGAAGGTCATCCCAACTAGGTTGGCACCACCCAATTCAACAATCATTTGCTGCATGCTACGCCTTAATTGATGAATCAAAATGAATCATAGAACAAATGAAGCATGGGGGGACATAAGGCCAAAACCCATGAGAGAAAGATAACTAAGTAAACCTGTAACTAGGCAAGCCTAGCCTATTTCGACAAAATTCAT
>JAUPTC010000013.1:3779419-3843568 GCA_030762895.1 Sophora flavescens
AAGTCCATTTTGGCTCTATTAGATCAAACAAGTCCATTTAGAATCCAATAGACCAAACAAGTACAATTGGCTCAAAGCAGTCCTATATGACCTAAAAATGTCCGGGGCCTGGGCTCTATTAGGATCAAACAAGTCCATTTGGGTTCCAATAGGACCAAAGATGTACAATGGGCTCAGCAGGGTCCTATATGACCTAAAAGTCGCCAATTTGGGCTCTATTAGTGTCAAACAAGTCCATTTTGGCTCCACAGGGACCAAAGAAGTACAAATTAGCCGCTTAGGTCCTTTATGACCTAAAAGTCCATTCTGGGCTCTATTCAGTCAAACAAGTCCAATTGGGCTCCATTTGGACCAACGAAGTACAAATTGGCCTAGTTAGGTCCTATATGACTTAAAAAGTCCATTTGGGCTCTATTGTGATCAAACAACTCCATTTGGGTTCCACAGACCAAAGAAGTACAATTGGCCCGCTTAGGTCCTATATGACCTAAAAGTGAATTTTGGCTCTATTAGGATCAAACAAGTCCATTTGGGCTCCAAATAGGACCAAAGAAGTACATTTGACCTAAAATGTCCAGTTGGGCTCTATTAGGATCAAACAAGTCCATTTGAGCTCCAATAGGACCAAAGAAGCACAAATTTGTCGAGTTAGGTCCTATATGACCTAAAAAGTCCATTTGGGGTGTATTAGGACCAAACAAGTCGATTTGGGCTCCAATAGGACCAAAGAAGTACAAATTGGCCCAGTTAGGTCCTATATGACCTAAAATGTCCAGTTGAGCTCTATTAGGATCAAACAAGTCTATTTGGGCTCCAATAGGACCAGAGAACTACAAATTGGCCCAGTTAGGTCCTATATGACCTAAAAAGTGCATTTTGGATCTATTAGGATCAAACAAGTCCATTTGGGCTCCAATAGGACCAAAGAAGTACAAATTGGCCCACTTAGGTACTATATGACCTAAAATGTCCATTTGTGCTCTATTAGGATCAAACAAGTCGATTTGGGCTCCAATAGGACCAAAGAAGTACAAATTGGCCCAGATAGGTCCTATATGACCTAAAAAGTCCATTTGGGCTCTATTAGGATCAAACAAGTCCATTTGGGCTCCAATAGGACCAAAGAAGTACAAATTGGCCTAGTTAGGTCCTATAACTTGTGTGATCCTAGTAGAGCCCAAATGGACTTGTTAGGTCATATAGGACCTAACTGGGCCAATTTGTACTTCTTTGGTCCTAATGGAGCCCAAATGGACTTGCTCGACCCTAATAGAGCCCAAATAGACTTGTTTGATCCTAATAGAGCCCAAATGGACTTGTTAGTTCATAAAGGACCTAACTGTGCCAATTTGTACTTTTTAGGTCATATAGGACCATTTGGGCTCCAATAGGACCAAAGAAGTACAAATTGGCCGAGTTAAGTCCTATTTGACCTAAAATGTCCAGTTGGGCTCTATTAGGATCAAACAAGTCCATTTAGGCTCCAATAGGACCAAAGAAGTACAAATTGGCCTTGTTAGGTCCTATATGACCTAAAAAATCCATTTGGGCTCTATTAGGATCAAACAAGTCCATTTGGGCTCCAATAGGACCAAAGAAGTACAAATTGGCCCAGTTAGGTCCTATATGACCTAAAAAGTGCATTTTGGCTCTATTAGGATCAAACAAGTCTATTTGGGCTCCAATAAGACCAAAGAAGTACAAATTGACCCAGATAGGTCCTATATACCCTAAAAAGTCCATTTGCGCTCTATTAGGATCAAACAATTCCATTTGGGCTCCAATAGGACAAAAGAAGTACAAATTGGCCCAGTTAGGTCCTGTATGACCTAAAAAGTTCATTTTGGCTCTATTAGGATCAAACAAGTCCATTTGGGCTCCATTAGGACCAAAGATGTACAAATTGGCCCAGTTAGGTCCTATATGACCTAAAAAGTCCATTTGGGCTATATTAGGGTCAAACAAGTACATTTGGGCTCCATTAGGACCAAAGAAGTACAAATTAGCCCAGTTAGGTCCTATATGACCTAAAAAGTCCATTTGGGCTCTATTAGGATCAAACAAGTCCATTTGGGCTCCAATAGGACCAAAGAAGTACAAATTGCCCCAGTTAGGTCCTATATGACCTAAAATGTCCATGTGTGCGCTATTAGGACCAAAGAAGTACAATTGGGCCGATCGGGGCAATGGGCCCAATTAGGTCCTAACAAGTCGTTTTGAGCTCTATTAGGATCAAACAAGTCCATTTGGGCTCCATTAGGTCCAAAGAATTACAATTGGGCCGTTCGGGGTAATTTGCCTAACGAGGTCCTAACAAGTCGATTGGGGCTCAATAAGGATCAAACAAGTCCATTTGGACTCCATTTGGTCCAAAGAAGTACAAATTGGCCCAGTTAGGTCCTATATGACCTAAAAAGTCCATTTGGGCTCTATTAGGATCAAACAAGTCCATTTGGGATCTAATAGGACCAAAGAAGTACAAATTGACCCAGTTAGGTCCTTTATGACCTAAAAAGTCCATTTGGGCTCTATTAGGTTCAAACAAGTCCATTTGGGCTCCATTAGGACCAAAATATTACAATTGGGCCGTTCGGAGCAATTGGCCCAATTAGGTCCAAACAAGTCGATTTGGGCTCTATTAGGATTTAACAAGTCCATTTGGGCTCCATTTGGACCAAAGAAGTACAAATTGGCCATGTTAGGCTCCTATATGACCTAAAAAGTCCATTTGGGCTCTATTAGGGTCAAACAAGTCCATTTGGGGTCGATTAGGACCAAAGAAGTACAAATTGGCCCAGTTAGATCCTATATGACCTAAAAAGTCCATTTGGGCTCTATTAGGATCAAACAAGTCCATTTGGGCTCCAATAGCACCAAAGAAGTACAAATTGGCCCAGGTAGGTCCTTTATGACCTAACAAGTCCATTTGGGCTCTAATAGGATCAAACAAGTCCATTTGGGCTCCATTAGGGTCAAACAAGTCCATTTGGGCTCCATTAGGACCAAAGAAGTACAAATTGGCCCAGTTAGGTCCTATATGACCTAAAAGTCCATTCGGCTCTATTAGGATCAAACAAGTCCATTTGGCTACAATAGATCAAACAAGTCTATTTGGGCTCTATTAGGGTCAAACAGTCCATTTGGATCTATTAGACCAAGAAGTACAAATTGGCCAGTTAGGTCCTATATGACCTAAAAGTCCATTTGGCTCCACTAGATCAAACAAAGCATTTGGGCTCGATTAGGATCAAACAAGTCTATTTGGGACTTGTTTAGGATCAAACAAGTCCTATATTTGATCCGTATTTGGGCTCTATTAGGGTCGAACAAGTCCCAAATGGACTTGTTTGACCCTAATAGAGCCCAAATGGACTTGTTTGATCCTAATGAACCCAAATGGACTTTTTAGGTCATATAGGACCTAACCGGTACAATTTGTACTTCTTTGGTCCAAATGGAGCCCAAATGGACTTGTTAGATCCTAATATAGCCCAAATCGACTTGTTTGGACCTAACTGGGCACAGTTAGGACCCCATTAGGTCCTTTATGTCCTAACAAGTCCATTAAGGCTCCATTTGGACCAAAGAAGTACAAATTGTCCCACTTAGGTCCTATATGACCTAAAAAGTCCATTGGGGCTCTATTAGGATCAAACAAGTCCATTTGGGCTACAATAGGACCAAAGACGTACAAATTGGCCCAGTTAGTTCCTATATGACCTAAAAAGTGCATTTTGGCTCTATTATGGTCAAACAAGTCCATTTGGGATCCAATAGGACCAAAGAAGTACAAATAGGCCAAGTTAGGTCCTATATGACCTAAAAAGTCCATTGGGGCTCCATTAGGATCAAACAAGTCCATTTGGGCTCCATTAGGAGCAAAGAAGTACAAATTGGCCCAGTTAGGTCCTATATGACCTAAAAAGTCCATATGGCTCTATTAGGTTCAAACAAGTCTATTTTGGCTCCAATAGGACCAAAGAAGTACAAATTGGCCCAGTTAGGTCCTTTATGACCTGACAAGTCCATTTGGGCTCTATTAGGATCAAACAAGTCCATCTGGGCTCCATTAGGGTCAAACAAGTCCATTTGGGCTCCATTAGGACCAAATAAGTACAAATTGGCCCAGCTAGGTCCTATATGACCTAAAAAGTCCATTTGGGCTCTATTAGGATCAAACAAGTCCATTTGGGCTCCATTAGGAGCAAAGAAGTACAAATTGGCCCAGCTAGGTCCTATGTGACCTAAAAAGTCCATTTGGGCTCTTTTAGTATCAAACAAGTCCATTTGGGCTCCAATAGGACCAAAGAAGTACAAATTGGCCCATTAGGTATAACCAAAGAGCTAGATCAAAAATCATTTGGGCTCCATAGGAAAGACAATTCCCCATTGTCCTATATGACCTAAAAGTCCATTGGATCTATCAGATCAAAAAGTCCATTTGCTCAATAGACCAAGAATACAAATTGACCCAAGTCCTATATGACCTTAAATGTCCATGCTCTATTAGGATCAAACAAGTCCATTTGCTCCATAGGACCAAAGAAGTACAAATTGGCACAGTTAGCTGATTTATGACCTAACAAGTGCATTTGGGCTCTATTAGGATCAAACAAGTCCATTTGGGCTCTATTAGGGTCAAACAAGTCTATTTGGGCTCCATTAGGACCAAAGAAGTACAAATTAGCCCAGTTAGGTCCTATATAACCTAAAAAGTCCATTTGGGCTCCACTAGGATCAAACAAGTCCATTTGGGCTCTATTAGGACCAAAGAAGTACAATTGGGCCGATCATGGAAATTTGGTCCAATTAGGTCCTAAATAGTTCGTTTGGGCTCTATTAGGATCAAAGAAGTCCATTTTGGCTCCATTAGGACCAAAGAAGTACAAATTGGCCCAGTTAGGTCCTATATGACCTAAAATGTCAAGTTGGGCTCTATTAGGATCAAACAAGTCCATTTGGGCTCCAATAGGACCAAAGAAGTACAAATTGGCCCAGTTAGGTCCTTTTTGACCTAAAAAGTCTATTTGGGCTCTATTAGGATCAAACAAGCCCATTTGGGAACTACTAGAATCACACAAGTCCATTTGGGCTCTATTAGGATCAAATTGGGGTTTGTTTTGGTTTTGGTCGTCATTTGGTTTTGTCGTCTTTGGTTTGACCAGAAGTACAAATTGGCCCAGTTAGGTCCTATATGACCTAAAAAGTCCATTTGGGCTCTATTAGGATCAAACAAGTCCATTTGGGCTCTATTAGGATCAAAGAAGCACAAATTGGCCCAGTTAGGTCCTATATGACCTAAAAAGTCCATTTGGGCTCTATTAGGATCAAACAAGTCCATTTGGGCTCCACTAGGACCAAAGAAGTACAAATTGGCCCAGTTAGGTCCTATATGACCTAAAATGTCCATTTGGTCTATATTAGGATCAAACAAGTCCATTTGGGCTTTATTAGGGTCAAACAAGTCCATTTGGGCTCCATTAGGACCAAAGAAGTACAAATTTGCCCAATAGGTCCTATATGACCTAAAATGTCCAGTTCGGCTCTATTAGGATCAAACAATTCCATTTGGGCTCCAATGGACCAAAGAAGTACAAATTGGCCCAGTTAGGTCCTATATGACCTAAAAAGTCCATTTGGGCTGTATTAGGATCAAACAAGTCCATTTGGGCTCCAATAGGACCAAAGAAGTACAAATTGGCACACTTAGGTCCTATATGACCTAAAAAGTGCATTTTGGCTCAATTAGGATCAAACAAGTCCATTTGGGCTCCAATATGACCAAAGAAGTACAAATTGGCCTAGTAAGGTCCTATATGACCTAAAAAGTGCACTTTGGCTCTATTAGGATCAAACAAGTCCATTTGGGCTCCAATAGGACCAAAGAAATACAAATTGACCCAGTTATGTCCTATATGACCTAAAAATTCCATTTGGGCTCTATTAGGATCAAACAAGTCCATTTGGGCTCCATTAGGACCAAAGAAGTATAAATTGGCACAGTTAGGTCCTATATGACCTAAAATGTGCATTTGGGCTCTATTAGGATCAAACAAGTCCATTTGGGCTCCAATAGGACCAAAGAAGTACAAATTGGCACAGTTAGGCCCTTTATGACCTAACAAGTCCATTATGGCTCTATTAGGGTCAAAAAGTCCATTTGGGCTCTATTAGTCTCAAACAAGTCCATTTGGGCTCCAATAGGACCAAAGAAGTACAAATTGGCCCAATTAGGTCCTATATGACCTAAAAAGTGCATTTGGGCTCTATTAGGATCAAACAAGTCCATTTGGGCTCCAATAGGACCAAAGAAGTACAAATTGGCCCAGTTAGGTCCTATATGACCTAACAAGTCCATTTTGGCTCTATTAGGATCAAACAAGTCCATTTGGGATCCAATAGGACCAAACAAGTACAAATTGGCCCAGTTAGGTCCTATATGACCTAAAATGTCCAGTTGGGCTCTATTAGGATCAAACAAGTCCATTTGGGCTCCAATAGGACCAAAGATGTACAAATTGGCCCAGTTAGGTCCTATATGACCTAAAAAGTCCATTTGGGCTCTATTAGGTTCAAACAAGTCCATTTTGGCTCCAATAGGACCAAAGAAGTACAAATTGGGCCAGTTAGGTCCTTTATGACCTAAAAAGTCCATTTGGGCTCTATTAGGGTCAAACAAGTCCAATTGGGCTCCATTTGGACCAACGAAGTACAAATTGGCCTAGTTAGGTCCTATATGACTTAAAAAGTCCATTTGGGCTCTATTAGGATCAAACAATTCCATTTGGGCTCCAATAGGACCAAAGAAGTACAAATTGGCCCAGTTAGGTCCTATATGACCTAAAAAGTGAATTTTGGCTCTATTAGGATCAAACAAGTCCATTTGGGCTCCAATAGGACCAAAGAAGTACAAATTGGCCCAGATAGGTCCTTTATGACCTAAAAAGTACATTTGGGCTCTATTTGGATCAAACAAGTCCATTTCGACTCCAATAGGACCAAAGAAGTACAAATTGGCCCAGATAGGTCCTATATGACCTAAAAAGTCCATTTGGGATCTATTAGGGTCAAACAAGTCCATTTGGGCTCCATTAGGACCAAAGAAGCACAAATTGGCCCAGTTAGGTCCTATTTGACCTAAAAAGTCCATTTATGCTCTATTAGGATCAAACAAGTCCATTTGAGCTCCAATAGGACCAAAGAATTACAAATTGGCCCAGTTAGGTCCTATATGACCTAAAATGTCCAGTTGGGCTCTATTAGGATCAAACAAGTCCATTTTGGCTCCAATAGGACCAAATAAGTACAAATTGACCCAGTTTGGTCCTATATGACCTAAAAGGTCCATTTGGGCTCTATTAGGATCAAACAAGTCCATTTGGGCTCCAATAGGACCAAAGACGTACAAATTGGCCCAGTCAGGTCCTATATGACCTAAAAAGTGCAAATTTGCTCTATTAGGATCAAACAAGTCCATTTGGACTCCAATAGGACCAAAGAAGTACAAATTGGAAGTACAAATTGACCCAGTTAGGTCCTATATGACCTAAAATGTGTATTTTGGCACTATTAGGATCAAACAAGTCCATTTGGGCTCTATTAGGAGCAAAGAAGTACAAATTGGCCCAGTTAAGTCCTATATGACCTAAAAAGTCCATTTGGGCTCTATTAGGATCAAACAAGTCCATTTGGGCTCCAATATGACCAAAGAAGTACAAATTGGCCCAGTTAGGTCCTTTATAACCATAAAAGTCCATTTGGGCTCTATTAGGATCAAACAATTCCATTTGGGCTCCAATGGACCAAAGAAGTACAAATTGGTCCAGTCAGGTCCTATATGACCTAAAAGGTCCATTTGGGCTGTATTAGGATCAAACAAGTCCATTTGGACTCCAATAGGACAAAAGAAGTACAAATTGGCCTAGTTAGGTCCTATATGACCTAAAAAGTCTATTTGGGCTCTATTAGGATCAAACAAGTCCATTTGGGCACCAATAGGACCAAAGAAGTACAAATTGGCCCAGTTAGGTCCTATATGACCTAAAATGTCCAGTTGGGCTCTATTTGGATCAAACAAGTCCATTTGGGCTCCAATAGGACCAAAGAAGTACAAATTGGCCCAGTTAGGTCCTATATGACCCAAAAAGTCCATTTGGGCTCTATTAGGATCAAACAAGTCCATTTGGGCTCCATTAGGACCAAAGATGTACAAATTGGCCCAGTTAGGTCCTATATGACCTAAAAAGTCCATTTGGGCTCTATTAGGATCAAACAAGTCCATTTGGGCTCCAATAGGACCAAAGAAGTACAAATTGGCCTAGTTAGGTCCTATATGACCTAAAATGTCTATTTGGGCTCTATTAGGATCAAACAAGTCCATTTGGGCTCTAATAGGACCAAAGAAGTACAAATTGGCCCAGTTAGGTCCTGTATGACCTAAAATGTCCAGTTGGGCTCTATTTGGATCAAACAAGTCCATTTGGGCTCCAATAGGACCAAAGAAGTACAAATTGGCCCAGTTAGGTCCTATATGACCTAAAAAGTCCATTTGGGCTCTATTAGGATCAAACAAGTCGATTTGGGCTCCAATAGGACCAAAGAAGTACAAATTGGCACAGTTAGGTCCTTTATGACCTAACAAGTCCATTTGGGCTCTATTAGGATCAAACAAGTCCATTTGGGCTCCAATAGGACCAAAGAAGTACAAATTGGCCCAGTTAGGTCCTATATGACCTAACAAGTCCATTTTGGCTCTATTAGGATCAAACAAGTCCATTTGGGATCCAATAGGACCAAAGAAGTACAAATTGGCCCAGTTAGGTCCTATATGACCTAAAATGTCCAGTTGGGCTCTATTAGGATCAAACAAGTCCATTTGGGCTCCAATAGGACCAAAGATGTACAAATTGGCCCAGTTAGGTCCTATATGACCTAAAAAGTCCATTTGGGCTCTATTAGGTTCAAACAAGTCCATTTTGGCTCCAATAGGACCAAAGAAGTACAAATTGGCCCAGTTAGGTCCTTTATGACCTAAAAAGTCCATTTGTGCTCTATTAGGGTCAAACAAGTCCATTTGGGCTCCATTTGGACCAACGAAGTACAAATTGGCCCAGTTAGGTCCTATATGACCTAAAAAGTCCATTTGGGCTCTATTAGGATCAAACAATTCCATTTGGGCTCCAATAGGACCAAAGAAGTACAAATTGGCCCAGTTAGGTCCTATATGACCTAAAAAGTGCATTTTGGCTCTATTAGGATCAAACAAGTCCATTTGGGCTCCAATAGGACAAAAGAAGTACAAATTGACCCAGATAGGTCCTATATGACCTAAAAAGTACATTTGGGCTCTATTTGGATCAAACAAGTCCATTTCGACTCCAATAGGACCAAAGAAGTACAAATTGGCCCAGATACGTCCTATATGACCTAAAAAGTCCATTTGGGATCTATTAGGGTCAAACAAGTCCATTTGGGCTCCATTAGGACCAAAGAAGCACAAATTGGCCCAGTTAGGTCCTATATGACCTAAAAAGTCCATTTGGGATCTATTAGGGTCAAACAAGTCCATTTGGGCACCATTAGGAACAAAGAAGCACAAATTGGCCCAGTTAGGTCCTATTTGACCTAAAAAGTCCATTTGGGATCTATTAGGATCAAACATGTCCATTTGGGCTCCAATAGGACCAAAGAAGTACAAATTGGCCCTGTTAGGTCCTATATGACCTAAAAAGTACATTTGTGCTCTATTTGGATCAAACAAGTCCATTTCGACTCCAATAGGACCAAAGAAGTACAAATTGGCCCAGATAGGTCCTATATGACCTAAAAAGTCCATTTGGGATCTATTAGGGTCAAACAAGTCCATTTGGGCTCCATTAGGACCAAAGAAGCACAAATTGGCCCAGTTAGGTCCTATAATGTCCATTTGGGCTCTATTTGGATCAAACATGTCCATTTGGGCTCCATTAGGACCAAAGAAGTACAAATTGGCCCAGTTAGGTCCTATATGACCTAAATGTCCGGTTGGGCTCTATTAGGATCAAACAAGTCCATTTGGGCTCCAATAGGACCAAAGAAGTACAAATTGGCCCAGTCAGGTCCTATATAACCTAAAAAGTCCATTTGGGATCTATTAGGATCAAACATGTCCATTCGGGCTCCAATAGGACCAAAGAAGTACGACTTGGCCCAGTTAGGTCTAAATAACCTAAAATGTCCATGTGGTCTCTATTAGGATCAAACAAGTCCATTTGGGCACCAATAGGACCAAAGAAGTACTAATTGGCACATTTAGGTCGTATTTGACCTATTATGTCCATTTGGGATCTATTTCGATCAAACAAGTCCTTTTTGGCTCTAATAGGAACAAAGAAGTACAAATTGGCCCATTAGGTCTATATGACCTAAAATGTCCATTTGGGCTCATTAGACCAAACAAGTACAAATTGGCTATATGACCTAAAAGTCATTCTCTATTAGGTCAAACAAATCATTTGGTCCAACAAAGTACTATATGACCAAAAATGTCCATTTGGCTCCATAGACCAAAGAAGTACAAATTGGCCATTAGGTCCTATTTCACCTAAAAAGTCCATTTGGGATCTATTACGATCAAACAAGTCCATTTAGGCTCTAATAGGACCAAAGAAGTACAAATTGGCCCATTAGGTCCTATATGACCTAAAATGTCCATTTGGGCCCATTAGGCCAAACAAGTACAAATTGGCCTGTTAGGTCTATATGACCTAAAAAGTCCATTTGGGCTCTATTAGGTCAAACAAGTCCATTTGGGCTCCATTAGGACCAAGAAGTACAAATTGACCCAATTAGGTCCTATATGACCTAAAATGTCCATTTGGCTCTATTAGGACCAAACAAGTCATTGGTCCTTTATGACCTAAAAGTCATTTGGGATCTATTACGATCAAACAAGTCCATTTAGGCTCTAATAGGACCAAAGAAGTAAAATTGACCCATTAGGTCTATATGACCTAAAATGTCCATTGGGCTCCATTAGGACCAAACAAGTACAAATTGACATTGGTCTATATGACCTAAAAAGTCCATTGGGCTCTATTTGGATCAAACAAGTCCATTTGGGCTCCAATAGACCAAAGAAGTACAAATTGGGCCAGTTCGGTCCTATACGACCTAAAAATTCCATTTGGGCTCTATTAGGATCAAACAAGTCCATTTGGGCTCCAATAGGATCAAAGAAGTACAAATTGGCACAGTTAGGTCCTATATGACCTAAAAAGTCCATTTGGGCTCTATTAGGATCAAACAAGTCCATTTGGGCTCCAATAGGACCAAAGAAGTACAAATTGGCCCAGATAGGTCCTATATGACCTAAAAAGTCCACTTGGGCTCTATTAGGATTAAACAAGTCCATTTGGGCTCCAATAAGACCAAAGAAGTACAAATTGGCCCAGTTAGGTCCTATATGACCTAAAATGTCCATTTGGGCTCTATTAGGATCAAACAAGTCCATTTGGGCTCCAATAGGACCAAAGAAGTACAAATTGGCCCAGTTAGGTCCTATATGACCTAAAAAGTCCAGTTGGGCTCTATAGGATCAAACAAGTCCATTTGGGCTCTATTAGGATCAAACAAGTCCATTTGGGATCCAATAGGACCAAAGAAGTACAAATTGGCCCAATTAGGTCCTATATGACCTAAATGTCCCTTCGGGCTCTATTAGGATCAAACAAGTCCATTTGGGCTCCAATAGGACCAAAGAAGCACAAATTGGCCCAGTTAGGTCCTATATAACCTAAAAAGTCCATTTGGGCTCTATTAGGATCAAACAAGTCCATTTGGGCTCCAATAGGACCAAAGAAGTACAAATTTGCCCAGTTAGGTCCTATATGACCTAAAAAGTCCATTGGGGCTCTATTAGGATCAAACAAGTCCATTTGGGCTCCAATAGCACCAAAGAAGTACAAATTGGCACAGTTAGGTCCTATATGACCTAAAAAGTCCATTTGGGCTCTATTAGGATCACACAAGTCCATTTGGGCTCCAATTGGACCAAAGAAGTACAAATTGGCCCAGATAGGTCCTATATGACCTAAAAAGTCCATTTGGGCTCTATTAGGATCAAACAAGTCCATTTGGGCTCCAATAGGACCAAAGAAGTACAAATTTGCCCAGTTAGGTCCTATATGACCTAAAAAGTCCATTTGGGCTCTATTAGGATCAAACAAGTCCATTTGGGCTCCAATAGGACCAAAGAAGTACAAATTGGCACAGTTAGGTCCTTTATGACCTAACAAGTCCATTTGGGCTTTATTAGGATCAAACAAGTCCATTTGGGCTCCAATAGGACCAAAGAAGTACAAATTGGCCCAGGTAGGTCCTATATGACCTAAAATGTCCACTTGGGCTCTATTAGGATCAAACAAGTCCATTTGGGCTCCAATAAGACCAAAGAAGTACAAATTGTCCCAGTTAGGTCCTATATGACCTAAAAAGTCCATTTGGGCTCTATTAGGATCAACCAATGTCCATTTGGGCTCCATTAGGACCAAAGAAGTACAAATTGGCCCAGTTCGGTCCTTTATGACCTAACAAGTCCATTTGGGCTCTATTTGGATCAAACAAAATCAAATCCATTTGGGCTCCAATAAGACCAAAGAAGTACAAAGTGGCCCAGTTAGGTCCTATATGACCTAAATGTCCAGTTGGGCTCTATTAGGATCAAACAAGTCCATTTGGGCTCCAATAGGACCAAAGAAGTACAAATTGGCCCAGTTAGGTCCTATATGACCTAAAAAGTCCATTTGGGCTCTATTACGATCAAACAAGTCCATTTGGGCTCCAATAGGACCAAAGAAGTACAAATTGGCCCAGTTAGGTCCTATATGGCCTAAAAAGTCCATTTTAGGTCCATTAGGACCTATTAGTATCAAACAAGTCCAATTGGGCTCCAATAGGACCAAAGAACTACAAATTGACTTAGTTAGGTCCTATATGACCTAAAAAGTCCATTTGGGCTCTATTAGGATCAAACAAAATCAAGTCCATTTGGGCTCCATTAGGACCAAAGAAGTACAAATTGGCCCAGTTAGGTCCTATATGACCTAAAAAGTCCATTTGGGCTCTATTATGATCAAACAAGTCCATTTGGGCTCCAATTGGACCAAAGAAGTACAAATTGGCCCAGTTAGGTCCTTTATGACCTAACAAGTCATTGGCTCTATAGATCCAAGTCCATTTGGGCTCTATTAGGATCAAACAAGTCCATTTGGGCTCCATTAGGACCAAAGAAGTACAAATTGGTACAGTTAGGTCCTTTATGACCTAACAAGTCCATATGGGCTCTATTAGAATCAAACAACTCCATTGGGGCTCTATTAGGATCAAACAAGTCCATTTGGCCTCCAATAGGACCAAATAAGTACAATTGGGAGGTCCTATATGACCTAAAAAGTCCATTTGGACTCTATTAGGATCAAACAAGTCCATTTGGGCTCCAATGAGACCAAAGAAGTACAAATTGGCCCAGTTAGGTCTTATATGACCTAAAAAGTCCATTTGGGCTCTATTAGGGTCAAACAAGTCCATTTGGGCTCCATTATGACCAAAGAAGTACAAATTGGCCCAGTTATGTCCTATATGACCTAAAAAGTCCATTTGGGCTCTATTAGGATCAAACAAGTCCATTTGGGCTCTATTAGGATCAAACAAGTCCATTTGGGCTCTATTAGGGTCAAACAAGTCCATTTGGGCTCCATTAGGACCAAAGAAGTAGAAATTGGCCCAGTTAGGTCCTTTATGACCTAACAAGTCCATTTGGGCTCTACTAGGATCAAACAAGTCCATTTGGGCTCTATTAGGATCAAACAAGTCCATTTGGGCTCCAATAGGACCAAAGAAGTACAAATTGGCCCAGTTAGGTCCTATATGACCTAAATGTCCCTTCGGGCTCTATTAGGATCAAACAAGTCCATTTGGGCTCCAATAGGACCAAAGAAGCACAAATTGGCCCAGTTAGGTCCTATATAACCTAAAAAGTCCATTTGGGCTCTATTAGGATCAAACAAGTCCATTTGGGCTCCAATAGGACCAAAGAAGTACAAATTTGCCCAGTTAGGTCCTATATGACCTAAAAAGTCCATTTGGGCTCTATTAGGATCAAACAAGTCCATTTGGGCTCCAATAGCACCAAAGAAGTACAAATTGGCACAGTTAGTTCCTTTATGACCTAACAAGTCCATTTGGGCTCTATTAGGATCAAACAAGTCCATTTGGGCTCCAATAGGACCAAAGAAGTACAAATTGGCCCAGGTAGGTCCTATATGACCTAAAAATTCCACTTGGGCTCTATTAGGATCAAACAAGTCCATTTGGGCTCCAATAAGACCAAAGAAGTACAAATTGTCCCAGTTAGGTCCTATATGACCTAAAAAGTCCATTTGGGCTCTATTAGGATCAACCAATGTCCATTTGGGCTCCATTAGGACCAAAGAAGTACAAATTGGCCCAAGGCACAGACCTAAAAGTCCATTTGGGCTCTATGACCTAACAAGTCCATTTGGGCTCTATTAGGATCAACCAAGTCCGTTTGGGCTCCAATAGGACCAAAGAAGTACAAATTGGCCCAGTTAGGTCCTATATGACCTAAATGTCCAGTTAGGCTCTATTAGGATCAAACAAGTCCATTTGGGCTCCAATAGGACCAGAGAAGTACAAATTGGCACAGTTAGGTCCTTTATGACCTAACAAGTCCATTTGGGCTCTATTAGGATCAAACAAGTCCATTTGGGCTCCAATAGGACCAAAGAAGTACAAATTGGCCCAGGTAGGTCCTATATGACCTAAAATGTCCACTTGGGCTCTATTAGGATCAAACAAGTCCATTTGGGCTCCAATAAGACCAAAGAAGTACAAATTGTCCCAGTTAAGTCCTATATGACCTAAAAAGTCCATTTGGGCTCTATTAGGATCAACCAATGTCTATTTGGGCTCCATTAGGACCAAAGAAGTACAAATTGACCCAGTTAGGTCCTATATGACCTAAAAATTCCACTTGGGCTCTATTAGGATCAAACAAATCCATTTGGGCTCCAATAAGACCAAAGAAGTACAAATTGTCCCAGTTAGGTCCTATATGAACTAAAAAGTCCATTTGGGCTCTATTAGGATCAACCAATGTCCATTTGGGCTCCCTTAGGACCAAAGAAGTACAAATTGGCCCAGTACGGTCCTTTATGACCTAACAAGTCCATTTGGGCTCTATTGCGATCAAACAAGTCCATTTGGGCTCTATTAGGATCAACCAAGTCCGTTTGGGCTCCAATAGGACCAAAGAAGTACAAATTGGCCCAGTTAGGTCCTATATGACCTAAAATGTACAGTTGGACTCTATTAGGATCAAACAAGTCCATTTGGGCTCCAATAGGACCAGAGAAGTACAAATTGGCACAGTTAGGTCCTTTATGACCTAACAAGTCCATTTGGGCTCTATTAGGATCAAACAAGTCCATTTGGGCTCCAATAGGACCAAAGAAGTACAAATTGGCCCAGGTAGGTCCTATATGACCTAAAATGTCCACTTGGGCTCTATTAGGATCAAACAAGTCCATTTGGTCTCCAATAAGACCAAAGAAGTACAAATTGTCCCAGTTAAGTCCTATATGACCTAAAAAGTCCATTTGGGCTCTATTAGGAACAACCAATGTCCATTTGGGCTCCATTAGGACCAAAGAAGTACAAATTGACCCAGTTAGGTCCTATATGACCTAAAAAGTCCATTTGGGCTCTATTAGGATCAAACAAGTTCATTTGGGCTCTATTAGGATCATAGAAGCACAAATTGGCCCAGTTAGGTCCTATATGACCTAAAAAGTCCATTTGGGCTCTATTAGGATCAAACAAGTCCATTTGGGCTCTATTAGGATCAAACAAATCCATTTGGGCTCCAATAGGACCAAAGAAGTACAAAGTGGCCCAGTTAGATCCTATATGACCTAAATGTCCAGTTGGGCTCTATTTGGATCAAACAAGTCCATTTGGGCTCCAATAGGACCAAAGAAGTACAAATTGGCCCAGTTAGGCCCTATATGACCTAAAAAGTCCATTTGGGCTCTATTACGATCAAACAAGTCCATTTGGGCTCCAATAGGGCCAAAGAAGTACAAATTGGCCAAGTTAGGTCCTATATGGCCTAAAAAGACCATTTTAGGTCCATTAGGACCTATTAGTATCAAACAAGTCCAATTGGGCTCCAATAGGACCAAAGAACTACAAATTAGCTTAGTTAGGTCCTATATGACCTAAAAAGTCCATTTGGGCTCTATTAGGATCAAACAAAATCAAGTCCATTTGGGCTCCATTAGGACCAAAGAAGTACAAATTGGCCCAGTTAGGTCCTATATGACCTAAAAAGTCCATTTGGGCTCCAATTGGACGAAAGAAGTACAAATTGGCCCAGTTAGGTCCTTTATGACCTAACAAGTAAATTTGGGCTCTACTAGGATCACACAAGTCCATTTGGGCTCTATTAGGATCAAACAAGTCCATTTGGGCTCCATTAGGACCAAAGGAGTACAAATTGGCACTGTTAGGTCCTTTATGACCTAACAAGTCCATATGGGCTCTATTAGGATCAAACAACTCCATTGGGGCTCTATTAGGATCAAACAAGTTCATTTGGCCTCCAATAGGAACAAATAAGTACAAATTGGCCCAGTTAGGTCCTATATGACCTAAAAAGTCCATTTGGACTCTATTAGGATCAAACAAGTCCATTTGGCCTCCAATGAGACCAAAGAAGTACAAATTGGCCCAATTAGGTCCTATATGACCTAAAAAGTCCATTGGGGCTCTATTAGGGTCAAACAAGTCCATTTGGGCTCCATTATGACCAAAGAAGTACAATTTGGCCCAGTTATGTCCTATATGACCTAAAAAGTCCATTTGGGCTCTATTAGGATCAAACAAGTCCATTTGGGCTCTATTAGGGTCAAACAAGTCCATTTGGGCTCATTAACCTTGGGTCCTTTATGACCTAACACGTCCATTTGGGCTCTACTAGGATCAAACAAGTCCATTTGGGCTCTATTAGGATCAAACAAGTCCATTTGGGCTCCAATAGGACCAAAGAAGTACAAATTGGCCCAGTTAGGTCCTATATGACCTAAATGTCCCTTCGGGCTCTATTAGGATCAAACAAGTCCGTTTGGGCTCCAATAGGACCAAAGAAGCACAAATTGGCCCAGTTAGGTCCTATATAACCTAAAAAGTCCATTTGGGCTCTATTAGGATCAAACAAGTCCATTTGGGCACCAATAGAACTAAAGAAGTACAAATTTGTCCAGTTAGGTCCTATATGACCTAAAAAGTCCATTTGGGCTCTATTAGGATCAAACAAGTCCATTTGGACTCCAATAGGACCAAAGAAGTACAAATTGGCACAGTTAGGTCCTTTATGACCTAACAAGTCCATTTGGGCTCTATTAGGATCAAACAAGTCCAATTCGGCTCCAATTGGACCAAAGAAGTACAAATTGGCCCAGATAGGTCCTATATGACCTAAAAATTCCACTTGGGCTCTATTAGGATCTAACAAGTCCATTTGGGCTCCAATAAGACCAAAGAAGTACAAATTGTCCCAGTTAGGTCCAATATGACCTAAAAAGTCCATTTGGGCTCTATTAGGATCAACCAATGTCAATTTGGGCTCCATTAGGACCAAAGAAGTACAAATTGGCCCAGTTCGGTCCTTTATGACCTAATAAGTCCATTTGGGCTCTATTGGGATCAAACAAGTCCATTTGGGCTCTATTAGGATCAACCAAGTCCATTTGGGCTCCAATAGGACCAAAGAAGTACAAATTGGCCCAGTTAGGTCCTATATGACCTAAATGTCCATTTGGGCTCTATTAGGATGAAACAAGTCCATTTGGGCTCCAATAGGACCAAAGAAGTACAAATTGGCACAGTTAGGTCCTTTATGACCCAACAAGTCCATTTGGGCTCTATTAGGATCAAACAAGTCCATTTGGGCTCCGATAGGACCAAAAAAGTACAAAGTGGCCCAGTTAGGTCCTATATGACCTAAATGTCCAGTTGGGCTCTATTAGGATCAAACAAGTCCATTTGGGCTCCAATAAGACCAAAGAAGTACAAATTGTCCCAATTAGGTCCTATATGACCTAAAAAGTCCATTTGGGCTCTATTAGGATCAACCAATGTTCATTTGGGCTCCATTAGGACCAAAGAAGTACAAATTGACCCAGTTCGGTCCTTTATGACCTAACAAGTCCATTTGGGCTCTATCAGGATCAAACAAGTCCATTTGGGCTCTATTAGGATCAAACAAGTCCATTTGGGCTCCAATAGGACCAAAGAAGTACAAAGTGGCCCAGTTAGGTCCTATATGACCTAAATGTCCAGTTGGGCTCTATTAGGATCAAACAAGTCCATTTGGGCTCCAATAGGACCAAAGAAGTACGAATTGGCCCAGTTAGGTCCTATATGACCTAAAAAGTCCATTTGGGCTCTTTTACGATCAAACAAGTCCATTTGGGATCCAATAGGACCAAAGAAGTACAAATTGGCCCAGTTAGGTCCTATATGGCCTAAAAAGTCCATTTTAGGTCCATTAGGACCTATTAGTATCAAACAAGTCCAATTGGGCTCCAATAGGATCAAAGAACTACAAATTGGCTTAGTTAGGTCCTATATGACCTAAAAAGTCCATTTGGGCTCTATTAGGATCAAACAAAATCAAGTCCATTTGGGCTCCATTAGGACCAAAGAAGTACAAATTGGCCCAGTTAGGTCCTATATGACCTAAAAAGTCCATTTGGGCTCTATTATGATCAAACAAGTCCATTTGGGCTCCAATTGGACGAAAGAAGTACAAATTGGCCCAGTTAGGTCCTTTATGACCTAACAAGTCGATTTGGGCTCTACTAGGATCACACAAGTCCATTTGGGCTCTATTAGGATCAAACAAGTCCATTTGGGCTCCATTAGGACCAAAGAAGTACAAATTGGTACAGTTAGGTCCTTTATGACCTAACAAGTCCATATGGGCTCTATTAGAATCAAACAACTCCATTGGGGCTCTATTAGGATCAAACAAGTCCATTTGGCCTCCAATAGGACCAAATAAGTACAAATTGGCCCAGTTAGGTCCTATATGACCTAAAAAGTCCATTTGGACTCTATTAGGATCAAACAAGTCCATTTGGGCTCCAATGAGACCAAAGAAGTACAAATTGGCCCAGTTAGGTCCTATATGACCTAAAAAGTCCATTTGGGCTCTATTAGGGTCAAACAAGTCCATTTGGGCTCCATTATGACCAAAGAAGTACAAATTGGCCCAGTTATGTCCTATATGACCTAAAAAGTCCATTTGGGCTCTATTAGGATCAAACAAGTCCATTTGGGCTCTATTAGGATCAAACAAGTCCATTTGGGCTCTATTAGGGTCAAACAAGTCCATTTGGGCTCCATTAGGACCAAAGAAGTAGAAATTGGCCCAGTTAGGTCCTTTATGACCTAACAAGTCCATTTGGGCTCTACTAGGATCAAACAAGTCCATTTGGGCTCTATTAGGATCAAACAAGTCCATTTGGGCTCCAATAGGACCAAAGAAGTACAAATTGGCCCAGTTAGGTCTATATGACCTAAATGTCCTTGGCTCTATTAGGATCAAACAAGTCCATTTGGGCTCCAATAGGACCAAGAAGCACAAATTGGCCGGTCTATATAACCTAAAAAGTCCATTTGGGCTCTATTAGGATCAAACAAGTCCATTTGGGCACCAATAGGACCAAAGAAGTACAAATTTGCCCAGTTAGGTCCTATATGACCTAAAAAGTCCATTTGGGCTCTATTAGGATCAAACAAGTCCATTTGGACTCCAATAGGACCAAAGAAGTACAAATTGGCACAGTTAGGTCCTTTATGACCTAACAAGTCCATTTGGGCTCTATTAGGATCAAACAAGTCCAATTCGGCTCCAATTGGACCAAAGAAGTACAAATTGGCCCAGATAGGTCCTATATGACCTAAAAATTCCACTTGGGATCTATTAGGATCAAACAAGTCCATTTGGGCTCCAATAAGACCAAAGAAGTACAAATTGTCCCAGTTAGGTCCTATATGACCTAAAAAGTCCATTTGGGCTCTATTAGGATCAACCAATGTCCATTTGGGCTCCATTAGGACCAAAGAAGTACAAATTGGCCCAGTTCGGTCCTTAATGACCTAACAAATCCATTTGGTCTCTATTGGGATCAAACAAGTCCATTTGGGCTCTATTAGGATCAAACAAGTCCATTTGGGCTCCAATAGGACCAAAGAAGTACAAAGTGGCCCAGTTAGGTCCTATATGACCTAAATGTCCAGATGGGCTCTATTAGGATCAAACAAGTCCATTTGGGCACCAATAGGACCAAAGAAGTACAAATTGGCACAGTTAGGTCCTTTATGACCTAACAAGTCCATTTGGGCTCTATTAGGATCAAACAAGTCCATTTGGGCTCCAATAGGACCAAAGAAGTACAAATTGGCCCAGGTAGGTCCTATATGACCTAAAATGTCCACTTGGGCTCTATTAGGATCAAACAAGTCCATTTGGGCTCCAATAAGACCAAAGAAGTACAAATTGTCCCAGTTAGGTCCTATATGACCTAAAAAGTCCATTTGGGCTCTATTAGGATCAACCAATGTCCATTTGGGCTCCATTAGGACCAAAGAAGTACAAATTGGCCCAGTTCGGTCCTTTATGACCTAACAAGTCCATTTGGGCTCTATTAGGATCAAACAAGTCCATTTGGGCTCCAATAGGACCAAAGAAGTACAAATTGGCCCAGTTAGGTCCTATATGACCTAAATGTCCAGTTGGGCTCTATTAGGATCAAACAAGTCCATTTGGGCTCCAATAGGACCAAAGTAGTACAAATTGGCCCAGTTAGGTCCTATATGACCTAAAAAGTCCATTTGGGCTCTATTACGATCAAACAAGTCCATTTGGGCTCCAATAGGACCAAAGAAGTACAAATTGGCCCAGTTAGGTCCTATATGGCCTAAAAAGTCCATTTTAGGTCCATTAGGACCTATTAGGATCAAACAAGTCCAATTGGGCTCCAATAGGTCCAAAGAACTACAAATTGGCTTAGTTAGGTCCTATATGACCTAAAAAGTCCATTTGGGCTCTATTAGGATCAAACAAGTCCATTTGGGCTCCATTAGGACCAAAGATGTACAAATTGGCCCAGTTAGGTCCTATATGACCTAAAAAGTCCATTTGGGCTCTATTTGGATCAAACAAGTCCATTTGGGCTCCAATAGGACCAAAGAAGTACAAATTGGCACAGTTAGGTCCTTTATGACCTAACAAGTCTATTTGGGCTCTATTAGGATCAAACAAGTCCATTTGGGCTCTATTAGGGTCAAACAATTCCATTTGGGCTCCATTAGGACCAAAGAAGTACAAATTGGCCCAAATAGGTCCTACACGACCTAAAAAGTCCATTTGGGCTCTATTAGGATCAAACAAGTCCATTTGGGCTCCAATTGGACGAAAGAAGTACAAATTGGCACAGTTAGGTCCTTTATGACCTAACAAGTCCATTTGGGCTCTATTAGGGTAAAATTAGTCCATTTGGGCTCCATTAGGACCAAAGAAGTACAAATTGGCCCAGTTAGGTCCTATATGACCTAAAAAGTCCATTTGAGCTCTATTAGGATCATACAAGTCCATTTGGGCTCCAATAGGACCAAAGAAGTATAAATTGGCCCAATTAGGTCTTATATGACCTAAAAAGAGCATTTTGGCTCTATTAGGATCAAACAAGTCCATTTGGGCTCCAATAGGACCAAAGAAGTAAAAATTGGCCCAGATAGGTCCTATATGACCTAAAAAGTCCATTTGGGCTCAATTAGGATCAAACAAGTCCATTTGGGCTCTATTAGGGTCAAACAAGTCCATTTGGGCTCCATTAGGACCAAAGAAGTACAAATTGGCCCAGATAGGTCCTATATGACCTAAAATGTCCATTTGGGCTCTATTAGGATCAAACAAGTCCATTTGGGCTCCAATAGGACCAAAGAAGTACAATTTGGCCCAGTTAGGTCCTATATGACCTAAAATGTCCAGTTGGGCTCTATTTGGATCAAACATGTCCATTTGGGCTCCAATAGGACCAAAGAAGTACAAATTGGCCCAGTTAGGTCCTATATGACCTAAAAAGTCCATTTGGGCTCTATTAGGATCAAACAAGTCCATTTGGGCTCCAATAGGACCAAAGAAGTACAAATTGGCCCAGTTAGGTCCTATATGACCTCAAAAGTGCATTTTGGCTCTATTAGGATCAAACAAGTCCATTAGGGCTCCAATAGGACCAAAGAAGTACAAATTGGCCCAGTTAGGTCCTTTATGACCTAACAAGTCCATTTGGGCTCTATTAGGATCAAGCAAGTCCATTTGGGATCCGATAGCACCAAAGAAGAACAAATTGGCACAGTTAGGTCCTTTATGACCTAACAAGTCCATTTGGGCTCTATAAGGATCAAACAAGTCCATTTGGGCTCTATTAGGGTCAAACAAGTCCATTTGGGCTCCATTAGGACCAAAGAAGTACAAATTGGCCCAGTTAGGTCCTATATGACCTAAAAAGTCCATTTGGGCTCTATTAGGATCAAACAAGTCCATTTGGGCTCCAATAGGACCAAAGAAGTACAAATTGGCCCAGTTCGGTCCTATATGACCTAAAATGTCCATTTGGGCTCTATTAGGATCAAACAAGTCCATTTGGGCTCCAATAGGACCAAAGAAGTACAAATTGGCACATCGCACTAATCCGCGCCAGAGAACTCGGGACCCAATTTAGCCTTGATTTTGGCCTAATTTAACAAATCTTGTGAAACATGAAACTGTAGGTCTCTTTCTTATCCTTCTAGGGACAACAAGATCACCAAAATCCGATAACTGTTGCTATATTTATGCTCTAACAAGTCCATTTGGGCTCATTGCCCCGATCGGCCCAATTGTACATCTTTGGTCCTATTGGAGCGAAAATGGACTTGTTTGAAACTAATAGAGCCCAAATGGACTTTTTAGGTCAAAAAGGACCTAACTGGGCAAATTTGTACTTCTTTGGTCCTATTGGAGCAAAAATGGACTTGTTTGAACCTAATAGAGCCCAAATGGACTTTTTAGGTCATATAGGACCTAACTGGGCCAATTTGTACATCGTTGGTCCTATTGGAGCCTAAATGGATTTGTTTGATCCTAATAGAGCCCAACTGGACATTTTAGGTCATATAGGTCCTAACTGGGCCAATTTGTACTTCTTTGGTCCTAATGGAGCCCAAATGGACATTTTAGGTCATATAGGACCAAACTGGGCCAATTTGTACTTCTTTGGTCCTATTGCAGCCTAAATGGACTTGTTTGATCCTAATAGCGTCCAAATTGAGTGAGATGATTACAATGGAGCCCAAATGGACTTGTTCGAACCAAATAGAGCCCAAATGGACCAAAGAAGTACAAATTGGCCCAGTTAGGTCATATAGGACCTAATTGGGCCAATTTGTACTTCTTTGGTCGTAATAGAGCCAAAATGAACTCGTTAGGTCATAAAGGACCTAACTGTGCCAATTTGTACTTCTTTGGTCCTATTGGAGCCCAAATGGACTTGTTTGATCCTAATAGAGCCCAAATGGACTTTTTAGGTCATATAGGACCTAACTGGGCCAATTTGTACTTCTTTAGTCCTATTGAAGCCCAAATGGACTTGTTTGATCCTAATGGAGCCAAAATGCACTCTTTAGGTCATATAGGACCTAACTGGGCCAATTTGTACTTCTTTGGTCCTATTGGAGCCCAAATGGACTTGTTTGATCCTAATAGAGCCAAAATGCACTTTTTAGGTCATATAGGACCTAACTGGGCCAATTTGTACCTCTTCGGTCCTATTGGAGCCCAAATGGACATGTTTGATCCTAATAGAGCCCAAATGGACTTTGTAGGTCATATAGGACCTAACTGGGCCAATTTATACATCTTTGGTCCATTTGGAGCCCAAATGGACTTGTTTGATCCTAATAGAGGCCTACTGGACATTTTAGGTCATATAGGACCTAACTAGGCCAATTTGTACTTCTTAAAGAGCCCAAATGGACTTTTTAGCTCATATAGGACCTAACTGGGCCAATTTGTACTTGTTTGGTCCTATTGGATCCCAAATGGACTTTTTAGGTCATATAGGACCTAACTGGGTCAATTTGTACATCTTTGGTCCTAATGGAGCCCAAATGGACTTGTTTGACCCTAATAGAACCCAAATGGACTTGTTTGATCCTAATAGAGCCCAAATGGATTTGATTGATCCTAATAGTGCCCAAATGGACTTGTTTGATCCTTATAGAGCCTAATTGGACATTTTAGGTCATATAGGACCTAACTGGGCCAATTTGTACTTCTTTGGTCCTATTGGAGCTCAAATGGAGTTGTTTGATCTTAATAGAGCCAAAATGCACTTTTTAGGTCATATAGGACCTAACTGGGCCAATTTGTGCTTCTTTGGTCCTATTGGAGCCCAAATAGACTTGTTTGATCCTAATAGAGCCCAACTGGACATTTAGGTCATATAGGACCTAACTAGGCCAATTTGTACTTCTTTGGTCCTATTGGAGCCCAAATGGACTTGTTTGATCCTAATAGAGCCCAAATGGACTTGTTTGATCCTAATAGAGCCCAAATGGACTTGTTAGGTCATAAAGGACCAAACTGGGCCAATTTGTACTTATTTGGTCCTAATGGAGCCCAAATGGACATTGGTTGATCCTAATAGAGCCTAAATGGACGTTTTAGGTCATATAGGACCTAACTGGGACAATTTGTACTTCTTTGGTCTTATTGGAGCCCAAATGTACTTGTTTGATCCTAATAGAGCCCAAGTGGACATTTTAGGTCATATAGGACCTATCTGGGACAATTTGTACTTCTTTGGTCCTATTGGAGCCCAAATGGACTTGTTTGATCCTAATAAAGCCCAAATGGACTTGTTAGGTCATAAAGGACCTAACTGTGCCAATTTGTACTTCTTTGGTCCTATTGGAGCCCAAATGGACTTGTTTGATCCTAATAGAGCCCAACTGGACATTTAGGTCATATAGGACCTAACTGGGCCAATTTGTACTTCTTTGGTCCTATTGGAGCCCAAATGGACTTGTTTGATCCTAATAGAGCCCAAATGGACTTGTTTGATCCCAATAGAGCCCAAATGGACTTGTTAGGTCATAAAGGACCGAACTGGGCCAATTTGTACTTCTTTGGTCCTAATGGAGCCCAAATGGACATTGGTTGATCCTAATAGAGCCCAAATGGACTTTTTAGGTCATATAGGACCTAACTGGGACAATTTGTACTTCTTTGGTCTTATTGGAGCCCAAATGGACTTGTTTGATCCTAATAGAGCCCAAGTGGAATTTTTAGGTCATATAGGACCTATCTGGGCCAATTTGTACTTCTTTGGTCCAATTGGAGCCGAATTGGACTTGTTTGATCCTAATAGAGCCCAAATGGACTTGTTAGGTCATAAAGGACCTAACTGTGCCAATTTGTACTTCTTTGGTCCTATTGGAGCCCAAATGGACTTGTTTGATCCTAATAGAGCCCAAATGGACTTTTTAGGTCATATAGGACCTAACTGGGCAAATTTGTACTTCTTTGGTCCTATTGGAGCCCAAATGGACTTGTTTGATCCTAATAGAGCCCAAATGGACTTTTTAGGTTATATAGGACCTAACTGGGCCAATTTGTGCTTCTTTGGTCCTATTGGAGCCCAAATGGACTTGTTTGATCCTAATAGAGCCCGAAGGGACATTTAGGTCATATAGGACCTAACTGGGCCAATTTGTACTTCTTTGGTCCTATTGGAGGCCAAATGGACTTGTTTGATCCTAATAGAGCCCAAATGGACTTGTTGGATCCTAGTAGAGCCCAAATGGACTTGTTAGGTCATAAAGGACCTAACTGGGCCAATTTCTATTTCTTTGGTCCTAATGGAGCCCAAATGGACTTGTTTGACCCTAACAGAGCCCAAATGAACTTGTTTGATCCTAATAGAGCCCATATGGACTTTTTAGGTCAAAAAGGGCCTAACTGGGCTAATTTGTACTTCTTTGGTCCTAATAGAGCCCAAATGGGCTTGTGTGATCCCAGAAGAGCCCAAATGGACTTGATTGATCCTAATAGAGCCCAAATGGACTTGTTTGATCCTAGTGGACCCCAAATGGACTTTTTAGGTCATCTAGGACCTAACTCGGCCAATTTGTACTTCATTGGTCCTAATGGAGTCCAAATGGACTTGTTTGACCCTAATAGAGCCCAAATGGACTTGTTTGATCCTAATAGAGCCCAAATGGACTTGTTAGGTCATAAAGGACCTAACTGGGCCAATTTGTACTTCTTTGGTCCTAATGGAGCCCAAAAGGACCTGTTTGATCCTAATGGGGCCTAAATGGACTTTTTGGGTCATATAGGACCTGACTAGGCCAATTTGTACATCTTTGGTCCTAATGGAGCCCAAATGGACTTGTTTGATCCTAATAGAGCCCAAATGGACTTGTTAGGTCATAAAGGACCTAACTGGGCCAATTTGTACTTCTTTGGTCCTATTGGAGCCCAAATGGACTTGTTCACCCTAATAAAGCCCAACTGGACATTTTAGGTAATATAGGACCTAACTGGGCCAATTTGTACTTCTTTGGTCCTATTGGAGGCCAAATGGACTTGTTTGATCCTAATAGAGCCCAACTGGACATTTTAGTTCATATAGGACCTAACTGGCCCAATTGTAGTTCTTTGGTCCTACATCGATTAAGTACAATTTGTACTTCTTTGGTCCTACCCTAAGTGCCCCAAACGGCCTAATTGTAATTCTTTGGTCCTAATAGAGCCCAAATGGACTTGTTTGATCCTAATAGAGCCCAAATGGTCTTGTGTGATCCTAGTAGAGCCCAAATGGACTTGTTAGGTCATAAAGGACCTAACCGGGCCAATTTGTACTTCTTTGGTCCTAATGGAGCCCAAATGGACTTGTTTGACCCTAATAGAGCCCAAATGGACTTGTTTGATCCTAATAGAGCCCATATGGACTTTTTTGGTCATATAGGACCTAACACGGCCAATTTGTACTTCTTTGGTCCTATTGGAGCCCAAACGGACTTGTTTGATCCTAATAGAGCCCAAATGCACTTTTTAGGTCATATAGGACCTAACTGGGCCAATTTGTACTTCTTTGGTACTATTGGTGCTCAAATGGACTTGTTTGATCCTAATAGAGCCCAAATGGACTTTTTAGGTCATATAGGACCTAACTGGGCCAATTTGTACTTCTTTGGTCCTATTTGATCCCAAATGGACTTGTTTGATCTTAATAGAGCCAAAATGCAATTTTAGGGTCATATAGAACCTAACTGGGCCAATTTGTACTTCTTTTGTCCTATTGGAGGCCAAATGGACTTGTTTGATCATAATAGAGCCCCAATGGACTTGTTTGATCCTAATAGAGCCCAAATGGACTTGTTAGGTCATAAAGGACCTAACTGGGCCAATTTGTACTTATTTGGTCCTAATGAAGCCCAAATGGACTTGTTTGATCCTAATAGAGCCCAACTGGACATTTTAGGTCATATAGGACCTAACTGGGCCAATTTGTGCTTCTTTGGTCCTATTGGAGCCCAAATGGACTTGTTTGATCCTAATAGAGCCCGAAGGGACATTTAGGTCATATAGGACCTAACTGGGCCAATTTATACTTCTTTGGTCCTATTGGAGCCCAAATGGACTTGTTTGATCCTAATAGAGCCCAAATGGACTTGTTTGATCCTAGTAGAGCCCATATGGACTTGTTAGGTCATAAAGGACCTAACTGGGCCAATTTCTATTTCTTTGGTCCTAATGGAGCCCAAATGGACTTGTTTGACCCTAATAGAGCCCAAATGGACTTGTTTGATCCTAATAGAGCCCATATGGACTTTTTAGGTGAAAAAGGACCTAACTGGGTCAATTTGTACTTCTTTGGTCCTAATAGAGCCCAAATGGGCTTGTGTGATCCCAGAAGAGCCCAAATGGACTTATTTGATCCTAATAGAGCCCAAATGGACTTGTTTGATCCTAGTGGAGCCCAAATGGACTTTTTAGGTCATCTAGGACCTAACTGGGCCAATTTGTACTTCTTTGGTCCTAATGGAGCCCAAATGGACTTGTTTGACCCTAATAGAGCCCAAATGGACTTGTTTGATCCTTATAGAGCCCAAATGGACTTGTTAGGTCATTAAGGACCTAACTGGGCCAATTTGTACTTCTTTGGTCCTAATGGAGTCCAAAAGGACCTGTTTGATCCTAATGGGGCCTAAATGGACTTTTTGGGTCATATAGGACCTAACTAGGCCAATTTGTACATCTTTGGTCCTAATGGAGCCCAAATGGACTTGTTTGATCCTAATAGAGCCCAAATGGACTTGTTAGGTCATAAAGGACCTAACTGGGCCAATTTGTACTTCTTTGGTCCTATTGGAGCCCAAATGGACTTGTTCACCCTAATAAAGCCCAACTGGACATTTTAGGTCATATAGGACCTAACTGGGCCAATTTGTACTTCTTTGGTCCTATTGGAGGCCAAATGGACTTGTTTGATCCTAATAGAGCCCAATGGACATTTTAGTTCATATAGGACCTAACTGGCCCAATTGTGTTCTTTGGTCTACATCGATTAAGTACAATTTGTACTTCTTTGGTCCTACCCTAAGTGCCCCAAACGGCCTAATTGTAATTCTTTGGTCCTAATAGAGCCCAAATGGACTTGTTTGATCATAATAGAGCCCAAATGGTCTTGTGTGATCCTAGTAGAGCCCAAATGGACTTGTTAGGTCATAAAGGACCTAACCGGGCCAATTTGTATTTCTTTGGTCCTAATGGAGCCCAAATGGACTTGTTTGGCCCTAATAGAGCCCAAACGGACTTGTTTGATCCTAATAGAGCCCAAATGGACTTTTTAGGTCATATAGGACCTAACACGGCCAATTTGTACTTCTTTGGTCCTATTGGAGCCCAAACGGACTTGTTTGATCCTAATAGAGCCCAAATACACTTTTTAGGTCATATAGGACCTAACTGGGCCAATTTGTACTTCTTTGGTCCTATTGGTGCTCAAATGGACTTGTTTGATCCTAATAGAGCCCAAATGGACTTTTTAGGTCATATAGGACCTAACTGGGCCAATTTCTACTTCTTTGGTCCTATTTGATCCCAAATGGACTTGTTTGATCTTAATAGAGCCAAAATGCAATTTTAGGGTCATATAGAACCTAACTGGGCCAATTTGTACTTCTTTTGTCCTATTGGAGGCCAAATGGACTTGTTTGATCCTAATAGAGCCCCAATGGACTTGTTTGATCCTAATAGAGCCCAAATGGACTTGTTAGGTCATAAAGGACCTAACTGTGCCAATTTGTACTTCTTTGGTCCTAATGGAGCCCAAATGGACTTGTTTGATCCTAATAGAGCCCAAATGGAATTTTTAGGTCATAAAGGACCTAACTGGGTCAATTTGTACTTCTTTGGTCCTATTGGAGCCCAAATGGACTTGTTTGATCCTAATAGAGCCTAAATGGACTTTTTGGACCTAATTGGGCCAATTGCCCCGAACGGCCCAATTGTAATTCTTTGGACCTAATGGAGCACAAATGGACTTGTTTGAACCTAATAGAGCCTAAATGGACTCATTAGGTCATATAGGACCTAACCGGGCCAATTTGTACTTCTTTGGTCCTATTGGAGCCGAAATGGACTTGTTTGAGCCCAATTAAGGCAAAAATGCACTTTTTAGGTCATATAGGACCTAACTGGGCCAATTTGTACTTCTTTGGTCCTATTGGAGCCCAAATGGACTTGTGTGATCCTAATAGAGCCCAAATGGACTTTTTAGGTCATAAAGGACCTAACTGGGCCAATTTGTACTTCTTTGGTCCTATTGGAGCCCAAAAGGACTTGTTTGATCCTAATAGAGTCCAAATGGACTTTTTAGGTCATATAGGACCTAACTGGGCCAATTTGTACTTCTTTGGTCCTATTGGAGCCCAAATGGACTTGTTTGATCCTAATAGAGCCCAAATGGACTTGTTAGGTCATAAAGGACCTAACTGGGCCAATTTGTACTTCTTTGGTCCTATTGGAGCCCAAATGGACTTGTTTGATCCTAATAGAGTCCAAATGGACTTTTTAGGTCATATAGGACCTAACTGGGTCAATTTGTACTTCTTTAGTCCTATTGGAGGCCAAATGGACTTGTTTGATCATAATAGAGCCCAGATGGAATTTTTGGACCAAATTGGGCCAACTGCCCCGAACGGCCCAATTGTAATTTTTTGGTCCTAATGGAGCCCAAATGGACTTGTTTGAACCTAACAGAGCCCAAATGGACTCATTAGGTCATATAGGACCTAATTGGGTCAATTTGTACTTCTTTGGTCCTGTTGGAGCCCAAATGGACTTGTTTGAGCCCAATTAAGGCCAAAATGCACTTTTTAGGTCATATAGGACCTAACTGGGCCAATTTGTACTTCTTTGGTCCTATTGGAGCTCAAATGGACTTGTGTGATCCTAATAGAGCCCAAATGGACTTTTTAGGTCATATTGGACCTAACTGGACCAATTTGTACTTCTTTGGTCCTAATGGAGCCCAAATGGACTTGTTTGACCCTAATAGAGCCCAAATGGACTTTTTAGGTCATATAGGACCTAACTAGGCCAATTTGTAGTTCTTTGGTCCTATTGGAGCCCAATTGGACTTGTTTGATCCTAATAGGAACTAATGGACTTTTTAGGTCATATAGGACCTAGCTGGGCCAATTTGTATTTCTTTGGTCCAAATGGACTTGTTTGATCCTAATAGAGCCCAAATGGACTTGTTAGATCATAAAGGACCTAACTGAGCCAATTTGTACTTCTTTGGTCCTATTGGAGCCCAAATGGACTTGTTTGATCTTAATAGAGCCAAAATGCACTTTTTAGCTCATATAGGACCTAACTGGGCCAATTTGTACTTCTTTGGTCCTATTGGAGGCCAAATGGACTTGTTTCATCCTAATAGAGCCGCAATGGAGTTGTTTGATCCAAATAGAGCCCATATGGACTTGTTAGGTTATAAAGGACCTAACTGTGCCAATTTGTACTTCTTTGGCCCCAATGGAGCCCAAACGGACCCGTTTGATCCTAATAGAGCCCAAATGGACTTTTTACGTCATAAAGGACCTAACTGGGCCAATTTGTACTTTTTTGGTCCTATTGGAGCCCAAATGGACTTGTTTGATCCTAATAGAGCCCAAATGGACTTTTAAGGTCATAAAGGACCTAACAGTGCTAATTTGTACTTCTTTGGTCCTATTGGAGCCCAAATGGACTTGTTTGATCCTAATTGAGCCCAAATGGACTTTTTAGGTCATATAGGACCTATCTGAGCCAATTTGTACTTCTTTGGTCCTATTGGAGCCCAAATGGACTTGTTTGATCCTAATAGAGCCAAAATGCACTTTTTAGGTCAAATAGGATCTAACTGGGCCAATTTGTACTTCTTTGGTCCAAATGGACTTGTTTGAGCCCAATTAAGGCCAAAATACATTTTTTAGGTCATATAGGACCTAACTGAGCCAATTTGTACTTCTTTGGTCCTAATGGAGGCCAAATGTACTTGTTTGATCCTAATAGAGCCCAATTGGACATTTTAGGTCATATAGGACCTAACTAGGCCAATTTGTACTTCTTTGGTCCTAATGGAGGCCAAATGTACTTGTTTGATCCTAATAGAGCCCCAATGGACTTGTTTGATCCTAATAGAGCCCATATGGAGTTGTTAGGTCATAAAGAACCTAACTGGGCCAATTTGTACTTCTTTGGTCCTAATGGAGGTCAAATGCACTTGTTTGATCCTAATAGTGCCCAAATAGACTTGTTAGGTCATAAAGGACCTAACTGGGTCAATTTGTACTTGTTTGGTCCTATTGGAGCCCAAATGGACTTGTTTGATCCTAATAGGTCCTAATGGACTTTTTAGGTCATATAGGACCTAACTGTGCCAATTTGTACTTCTTTGGTCCTATTGGAGCCAAAATGGACTTGTTTGATCCTAATAGAGCCAAAATGCACTTTTTAGGTCATACAGGACCTAACTGGGCCAATATGTACTTCTTTGGTCCTATTGGAGCCCAAATGGACTTGTTTGATCCTAATAGAGCACAAATGGACTTTTTAGGTCATATAGGACCTAACTGGGCCAATTTGTACTTCTTTGGTCCTATTGGAGCCCAAATAGACTTGTTTGAACCTAATAGAGCCCAAATGACTTGTTTCATCCTAATAGAGCCCATATGGACTTGTTAGGTCGTAAAGGACCTAACTGGGCCAATTTGTCCTTCTTTGGTCCCAATTGGGCCCAAATGCACTTGTTTGATCCTAATAGAGCCAAAATGCACTTTTTAGGTCATATTGGACGTAACTGGGCCAATTTGTACTTCTTTGGCCCTATTGGAGCCCAAATGGACTTGTATGATCCTAATAGAGCCCAACTGGACATTTTAGGTCATATAGGACCTACCTGGGCCAATTTGCACTTCTTTGGTCCTATTGGAGTCCAAATGGACTTGTTTGATCCTAATAGAGCCAAAATATACTTTTTAGGTCATATAGGACCTAACTGGGTCAATTTGTAATTTTTTTGACCTTATGGAGCCCAAATGCACTTGTTTGATCCTAATAGAGCCAAAATGTACTTTTTAGGTCATATGGGACCGAACTGGGCCAATTTGTACTTCTTTGGTCCTATTGGAGCCCAAATGGACTTGTATGATCCTAATAGAGCCCAACTGGACATTTTAGGTCATATAGGACCTAACTGGGCCAATTTGTACTTCTTTTGTCCTATTGGAGCCCAAATGGACTTGTTTGATCCTAATAGAGCCAAAATGCACTTTTTAGGTCATATAGGACCTAACTAGGCCAATTTGTACTTCTTTGGTCCTAAAGGAGCCCAAATGGACTTGTTTGATCCTAGTAGAGCCCATATCGACTTGTTACGTCATAAAAGACCTAACTGGGCCAATTTGTACTTCTTTGGTCCTATTGAAGCCCAAATGGACTTGTTTGATCCTAATAGAGCCAAAATGCACTTTTTAGGTCATATAGGACCTAACTGGGCCAATTTGTACTTCTTTGGTCCTATTGGAGCCAAAATGGACTTGTATGGTCCTAATAGAGCCCAACTGGACATTTTAGGTCATATAGGACCTACCTGGGCCAATTTGCACTTCTTTGGCCCTATTGGAGTCCAAATGGACTTGTATGATCCTAGTAGAGCCCAAATGGACTTGTTAGGTCATATAAGACATAACTGGACCAATTTGTACTTCTTTGGTCCTATTGGAGCCCAAATGGACTTGTTTGATCCTAATAGAGCCAAAATGCACTTTTTAGGTCATATAGGACCTAACTGGGTCAATTTGTACTTCTTTGGTCCTATTGGAGCCCAAATGGACTTGTTTAATCCTAATAGAGCACAAATGGACTTTTTAGGTCAAAGAGGACCTAACTGGGCCAATTTGTACTTCTTTGAACCTTATTGGAGCCCAAAAGGACTTGTTTGATCCTAATAGAGCCCAAATGGACTTTTTAGGTCATATAGGACCTAACTGGGCCAATTTGTACTTCTTTGGTCCTAATAGAGCCCCAATGGACTTGTTAGGTCATAGGATCAAACAAGTCCTAATAGAGCCTAAATGGACTTGTTTGATCCTAATAGAACCCAAATGGACTTGTTTGATCCTTGTAGAGCACAACTGGACATTTTAGGTCATAAAGGACCTAACTGGGCCAATTTGTACTTCTTTGGCCCTATTGGAGCCCAAATGGACTTGTTTGATCCTAATAGAGCCCGAATGGACTTGTTAGGTCATAAAGGACAGTTAGGTCCAATTTGTACTTCTTTGGTCCTAATGGAGCCCAAATGGACTTGTTTGATCCTAATAGAGCCCAAATGGAATTGTTAGGTCATAAAGGACCTAACTGTGCCAATTTGTACTTCTTTGGTCCTATTGGAGCCCAAATGGACTTGTTTGATCATAATAGAGCCCAAATGGACTTTTGGACCTAATTGGGCCAATTGCCCCGAACGGCCCAATTGTAATTCTTTGGTCCTAATGGAGCCCAAATGGACTTGTTTGAGCCCAATTAAGGCCAAAATGCACTTTTTAGGTCATATAGCGCCTAACTGGGGCAATTTTTACTTCTTTGGTCCTATTGGAGCCCAAATGGACTTGTTTGATCCTAATAGAGCCAAAATGGACTTTTTAGGTCATATAGGACTTTTTAGGTCATACAGGACCTAACTAGGCCAATTTGTACTTCTTTGGTCCTATTCGAGCCCAAATGGACATCTTTTATCCTAATAAGTCCTAATGGACTTTTTAGGTCATATAGGTCCTAACTGGGCCAATTCGTACTTCTTTGGTCCTATTGGAGCCCAAATGGACTTGTTAGGTCATAAAGGACCTAACTGGGTCAATTTGTACTTCTTTGGTCCTATTGGATCCCAAATGGACTTGTTTGATCCTAATAGAGCCCAAATGGACTTGTTAGGTCATAAAGGACCTAACTGTTCCAATTAGTACTTCTTTGGTCCTATTGGAGCCCATATGGACATGTTTGATCCTAATAGAGCCCAAATGGACTTTTTAGGTCATATAGGACCTAACTAGGCCAATTTGTACTTCTTTGGTCCTATTGGAGCCCAAAAGGACTTGTTTGATCCTAATAGGTCCTAATGGACTTTTTAGGTCGTATAGGACCTAACTGGGCCAATTTGTACTTCTTTGGTCCAAATGGAGTCCAAATGGACTTGTTTGATCCTAATAGAGCCCAAATGGAGTTTTTAGGTCATATAGGACCTAACTGGGCCAATTTGTACTTCTTTGGTCCTATTGGAACCCAAATGGACTTGTTTGATCTTAATAGATCTAAAATACACTTTTTAGGTCATATAGGACCTAACTGGGCCAATTTGTACATCTTTGGTCCTATTGGAGGCAAAATGGACTTGTTTGATCCTAATAGAGCCCCAATGGACTTGTTTGATCCTAATAGAGCCCAAATGGACATGTTAGGTCATAAAGGACCTAACTGGGCCAATTTCTACTTCTTTGGTCCTATTGGAGCACAAATGGACTTGTTTGATCCAAATAGAGCCCAAATGGACTTTTTAGGTCATATAGGACCTAACTGGGCCAATTTGTACTTCTTTGGTCCTAATGGAGCCCAATTGGACTTGTTTGACCCTAATAGAGCCCAAATGGACTTTTGAGGTCATATAGGTCCTAACTGGGCCAATTTGTACTTCTTTGGTCCTAATGGAGCCCAAATGGACTTGTTTGAGCCCAATTAAGGCTAAAATATACTTTTTAGGTCATATAGGACCTAACTGGGCCAATTTGTACTTCTTTGGTCCTCTTGGATCCCAAATGGACTTGTTTGATCCTAACAGAGCCCAAATGGACTTGTTCGGTCATAAAGGACCTAACTGGGCCATCTTGTACTTCTTTTGTCCTAATGGAGCCCAAATGGACTTGTTTGATCCTAATAGAGCCCAAATGGAATTGTTAGGTCATAAAGCACCTAACTGTGCCAATTTGTACTTCTTTGGTCCTATTGGAGCCCAAATGGACTTGTTTGATCATAATAGAGCCCAAATGGACTTTTGGACCTATTTGGGCCAATTACCCCGAACGGCCCAATTGTAATTCTTTGGTCCTAATGGAGCCCAAATGGACTTGTTTGATCCCAATTAAGGCCAAAATGCACTTTTTAGGTCATATAGGACCTAACTGGGCCAATTTGTACTTCTTTGGTCCTATTGGAGCCCAAATGGACTTGTTTGACCCTAATAGAGCCAAAATGTACTTTTTAGGTCATATAGGACCTAACTGGGCGAATTTGTACTTCTTTGGTCCTATTGGAGCCCAATTGGACTTGTTTGATCCAAATAGAGCCCAAATGGACTTTTTAGGTCAAATAGGACTTTTTAGGTCATATAGGACCTAACTGGGCCAATTTGTACTTCTTTGGTCCTATTGGAGCCCAAATGGACATGTTTTATTCTAATAAGTCCTAATGGACTTTTTAGGTCATATAGGTCCTTACTGGGCCAATTCGTACTTCTTTGGTCCTATTGGAGCCCAAATGGACTTGTTAGGTCATAAAGGACCTAACTTGGTCAATTTGTACTTCTTTGGTCCTATTGGAGCCCAAATGGACTTGTTTGATCCTAATAAAGCCCAAATGGACTTGTTAGGTCATAAAGGACCTAAATGTTCCAATTTGTACTTCTTTGGTCCTATTGGAGCCCATATGGACTTGTTTGATCCTAATAGAGCCCAAATGGACTTGTTTGAGCCCAATTAAGGCTAAAATATACTTTTTAGGCCATATAGGACCTAACTGGGCCAATTTGTACTTCTTTGGTCCTCTTGGATCCCAAATGGACTTGTTTGATCCTAACAGAGCCCAAATGGACTTGTTGGGTCATAAAGGACCTAACTGTGCCAATTTGTACTTCTTTGGTCCTATTGGAGCCCAAATGGACTTGTTTGATCCTAATAGGTCCTAATGGACTTTTTAAGTCATATAGGACCTAACTGGGCCAATTTGTACTTCTTTGGTCCAAATGGAGTCCATATGGACTTGTTTGATCCTAAAAAAGCCCAAATAGACTTTTTGGTCATATTGGACCTAACTGGGCCAATTTGTACTTCTTTGGTCCTATCGGAGTCCAAATGGACTTGTTTGATCTTAATAGAGCCAAAATGCACTTTTAGGGTCATATAGAACCTAACTGGGCCAATTTGTACTTCTTCGGTCCTATTGGAGGCCAAATGGACTAGTTTGACCCTAATAGAGCCCCAATGGATTTGTTTGATCCTAATAGAGCCCATATGGACCTGTTAGGTCATAAAGGACCTAACTGGGCCAATTTGTACTTCTTTGGTCCTATTGGTGCCCAAATGGACTTGTTTGATCCTAATAGAGCCCAAATGGACTTTTTAGGTCATATAGGACCTAACTGGGCCAATTTGTACTTCTTTGGTCCTAACAGAGCCCAAATGGACTTGTTAGGTCATAGGTTCAAAAAAGTCCTAATAGAGCCAAAATGGACTTGTTTGATCCTAATGGAGCCCAAATGGACTTGTTAGGTCATAAAGGACCTAACTCTGCCAATTTGTACTTCTTTAGTCCTAATGGAGCCCAAATGGACTTGTTTGATCCTAATAGAGCCCAAATGGACTTGTGTGATCCTAGTAGAGCCCAAATGGACTTGTTAGGTCATAAAAGACCTAACTGGGCCAATTTGTACTTCTTTGGTCCTATTGGAGCCCAAATGGACTTGTTTGATCCTAATAGAGCCAAAATGCACTTTTTAGTTCATATAGGACCTAACTGTGCCAATTTGTACTTCTTTAGTCCTATTGGAGCCCAAATGGACTTGTTTGATCTTAATGGAGCCCAACTGGACATTTTAGGTCATATAGGACCTAACTAGGCCAATTTGTACTTCTTTGGTCCTAATGGAGCCCAAATGGACTTGTTTGACCCTAATAGAGCCCAACTGGACATTTTAGGTCATATAGGACCTAACTGGCCCAATTTGTACTTCTTTGGTCCTAATGGAGCCCAAATAGACTTGTTTGACCGTAATAGTGCCCAACTGGACATTTTAGACCTAATTGGGCCAATTGCCCCGAACGGCCCAATTGTAATTCTTTGGTCCTAATGGTGCCCAAATGGACTTGTTTGAACCTAATAGAACCCAAATGGACTTTTTTGGTCATATAGGACCTAACTGGGTCAATTTGTACTTCTTTGGTCCTATTGGAGCCCAAATGGACTTGTTTGAGCCCAATTATGGCCAAAATGCACTGTTTAGGTCATATCGGACATAACTGGGCCAATTTGTACTTCTTTGGTCCTATTGGAGCCAAAATGGACTTGTGTGATCCTAATAGAACCCAAATGGACTTTTTAGGTCATATAGAACCTAAGTGTGCCAATTTGTACTTCTTTGGTATTAATGTAGTCCAAATGGACTTGTTTGAACCTAATGGAGCCCAAATGGACTTGTTAGGTCATAAAGGGCCTAACTGGGCCAATTTGTACTTCTTTGGTCCTATTGGATCCCAAATGGACTTGTTTTGATCCTAATAGAGCCCAATTGGACTTTTTAGGTCATATAGGACCTAACTAGGCCAATTTGTACTACTTTGGTCCTATTGGAGCCCAAATGGACTTGTTTGATCCTAATAGGTCTTAATGGACATTTTTAGGTCATATAGGACCTAACTGGGCCAATTTGTACTTCTTTGGCCCAAATGGAGTCCAAATGGACTTTTTGATCCTAATAGAGCCCAAATGGACTTTTTAGGTCATATAGGACCTAACTGGGCCAATTTGTACTTCTTTGGTCCTATTGGAGCCCAAATGGACTTGTTTGATCTTAATAGAGCCAAAATGCACTTTTTAGGTCATATAGGACCTAACTGGGCCAATTTGAACTTCTTTAGTCCTATTGGAGTCCAAATGGACTTGTTTGATCCTAATAGAGCCCCAATGGACTTGTTTGATCCTAATAGAGCCCATATGGACTAGTTAGGTCATATAGGACCAAACTGGGTCAATTTGTACTTCTTTGGTCCTATTAGAGCCCAAATGGACTTGTTTTAACTTAATAGAGCCAAAATGCACTTTTTAGGTCATATAGGACCTAAGTGGGCCAATTTGTACTTCTTTAGTCCTATTGGAGGCCAAATGGACTTGTTTGATCCTAATAGAGCCCCAATGGACTTGTTTGATCCTAATAGAGCCCATATGAACTTGTTAGGTCATATAGGACCTAACTGGGCCAATTTGTACTTCTTTGGTCCTAATGGAGCCCAATTGGACCTGTTTGATCCTAATAGAGCCCGAATGGAATTTTTAGGTCATAAAGGACCTAACTGGGCCAATTTGTACTTCTTTGGTCCTATTGGAGCCCAAATGGACTTGTTTGATCCTAATAGAGCCCAAATGGACTTGTTAGGTCATAAAGGACCTAACTGTTCCAATTTGTACTTCTTTGGTCCTATTGGAGCCCATATGGACTTGTTTGATCCTAATAGAGCCCAAATGGACTTGTTTGAGCCCAATTAAGGCTAAAATATACTTTTTAGGTCATATAGGACCTAACTGGGCCAATTTGTACTTCTTTGGTCCTCTTGGATCCCAAATGGACTTGTTTGATCCTAACAGAGCCCAAATGGACTTGTTGGGTCATAAAGGACCTAACTGCGCCAATTTGTACTTCTTTGGTCCTATTGGAGCCCAAATGGACTTGTTTGATCCTAATAGGTCCTAATGGACTTTTTAAGTCATATAGGACCTAACTGGGCCAATTTGTACTTCTTTGGTCCAAATGGAGTCCATATGGACTTGTTTGATCCAAAAAAAGCCCAAATGGACTTTTTGGTCATATAGGACCTAACTGGGCCAATTTGTACTTCTTTGGTCCTATTGGAGCCCAAATGGACTTGTTTGATCTTAATAGAGCCAAAATGCACTTTTAGGGTCATATAGAACCTAACTGGGCCAATTTGTACTTCTTTGGTCCTATTGGAGGCCAAATGGACTAGTTTGACCCAAATAGAGCCCCAATGGATTTGTTTGATCCTAATAGAGCCCATATGGACTTGTTAGGTCATAAAGGACCTAACTGGGCCAATTTGTACTTCTTTGGTCCTATTGGTGCCCAAATGAACTTGTTTGATCCTAGTAGAGCCCAAATGGACTTTTTAGGTCATATAGGACCTAACTGGGCCAATTTGTACTTCTTTGGTCCTAATAGAGCCCAAATGGACTTGTTAGGTCATAGGATCAAAAAAGTCCTAATAGAGCCCAAATGGACTTGTTTGATCCTAATGGAGCCCAAATGGACTTGTTAGGTCATAAAGGACCTAACTGTGCCAATTTGTACTTCTTTAGTACTAATGTAGCCCAAATGGACTTGTTTGATCCTAATAGAGCCCAAATGGACTTGTGTGATCCTAGTAGAGCCCAAATGGACTTGTTAGGTCATAAAAGACCTAACTGGACCAATTTGTACTTCTTTGGTCCTATTGGAGACCAAATGGACTTGTTTGATCCTAATAGAGCCAAAATGCACTTTTTAGTTCATATAGGACCTAACTGTGCCAATTTGTACTTCTTTAGTCCTATTGGAGCCCAAATGGACTTGTTTGAGCCCAATTATGGCCAAAATGCCCTGTTTAGGTCATATCGGACATAACTGGGCCAATTTGTACTTCTTTGGTCCTATTGGAGCCAAAATGGACTTGTGTGATCCTAATAGAACCCAAATGGACTTTTTAGGTCATATAGGACCTAAGTGTGCCAATTTGTACTTCTTTGGTCTTAATGTAGCCCAAATGGACTTGTTTTAACCTAATGGAGCCCAAATGGACTTGTTAGGCCATAAAGGGCCTAACTGGGCCAATTTGTACTTCTTTGGTCCTATTGGATCCCAAATGGACTTGTTTTGATCATAATAGAGCCCAATTGGACATTTTAGGTCATATAGGACCTAACTAGGCCAATTTGTACTACTTTGGTCCTATTGGAGCCCAAATGGACTTGTTTGATCCTAATAGGTCTTAATGGACATTTTTAGGTCATATAGGACCTAACTGGGCCAATTTGTACTTCTTTGGTCCAAATGGAGTCCAAATGGACTTTTTGATCCTAATAGAGCCCAAATGGACTTTTTAGGTCATATAGGACCTAACTGGGCCAATTTGTACTTCTTTGGTCCTATTGGAGCCCAAATGGACTTGTTTGATCTTAATAGAGCCAAAATGCACTTTTTAGGTCATATAGGACCTAACTGGGCCAATTTGAACTTCTTTAGTCCTATTGGAGGCCAAATGGACTTGTTTGATCCTAATAGAGCCCCAATGGACTTGTTTGATCCTAATAGAGCCCATATGGACTTGTTAGGTTATATAGGACCTAACTGGGCCAATTTGTACTTCTTTGGTCCTAATGGAGCCCAATTGGACCTGTTTGATCCTAATAGAGCCCGAATGGAATTTTTAGGTCATAAAGGACCTAACTGGGCCAATTTGTACTTCTTTGGTCCTATTGGAGCCCAAATGGACTTGTTTGATCCTAATAGAGCCCAAATGGACTTGTTTGATCCTAGTAGAGCCCAAATGGACTTGTTAGGTCATAAAAGACCTAACTGGGCCAATTTGTACTTCTTTGGTCCTATTGGAGCCCAAATGGACTTGTTTGATCCTAATAGAGCCAAAATGCACTTTTTAGTTCATATAGGACCTAACTGTGCCAATTTGTACTTCTTTAGTCCTATTGGAGCCCAAATGGACTTGTTTCATCTTAATGGAGCCCAACTGGACATTTTAGGTCATATAGGACCTAACTAGGCCAATTTGTACTTCTTTGGTCCTAATGGAGCCCAAATGGACTTGTTTGACCCTAATAGAGCCCAACTGGACATTTTAGGTCATATAGGACCTAACTGGCCCAATTTGTACTTCTTTGGTCCTAATGGAGCCCAAATAGACTTGTTTGACCCTAATAGAGCCCAACTGGACATTTTAGACCTAATTGGGCCAATTGCCCCGAACGGCCCAATTGTAATTCTTTGGTCCTAATGGTGCCCAAATGGACTTGTTTGAACCTAATAGAACCCAAATGGACTTTTTTGGTCATATAGGACCTAACTGGGTCAATTTGTACTTCTTTGGTCATATTGGAGCCCAAATGGACTTGTTTGAGCCCAATTATGGCCAAAATGCACTGTTTAGGTCATATCGGACTTAACTGGGCCAATTTGTACTTCTTTGGTCCTATTGGAGCCAAAATGGACTTGTGTGATCCTAATAGAACCCAAATGGACTTTTTAGGTCATATAGGACCTAAGTGGGCCAATTTGTACTTCTTTGGTCCTATTGGATCCCAAATGGACTTGTTTTGATCCTAATAGAGCCCAATTGGACTTTTTAGGTCATATAGGACCTAACTAGGCCAATTTGTACTACTTTGGTCCTATTGGAGCCCAAATGGACTTGTTTGATCCTAATAGGTCCTAATGGACATTTTTAGGTCATATTGGAGTCCAAATGGACTTTTGATCCTAATAGAGCCCAAATGGACATTTTAGGTCATATAGGACCTAACTGGGCCGATTTGTACTTCTTTGGTCCTATTGGAGCCCAAATGGACTTGTTTGATCTTAATAGAGCCAAAATGCACTTTTTAGGTCATATAGGACCTAACTGGGCCAATTGGAACTTCTTTAGTCCTATTGGAGGCCAAATGGACTTGTTTGATCCTAATAGAGCCCCAATGGACTTGTTTGATCCTAATAGAGCCCATATGGACGTGTTAGGTCATATAGGACCTAACTGGGCCAATTTGTACTTCTTTGGTTCTATTGGAGCCCAAATGGACTTGTTTGAACTTAATAGAGCCAAAATGCATTTTTTAGGTCATATAGGACCTAACTGGGCCAATTTGAACTTCTTTAGTCCTATTGGAGGCCAAATGGACTTGTTTGATCCTAATAGAGCCCCAATGGACTTGTTTGATCCTAATAGAGCCCATATGGACTTGTTAGGTCATATAGGACCTAACTGGGCCAATTTGTACTTCTTTGGTTCTAATGGAGCCCAATTGGACCTGTTTGATCCTAATAGAGCCCGAATGGAATTTTTAGGTCATAAAGGACCTAACTAGGCCAATTTGTACTTCTTTGGTCCTATTGGAGCCCAAATGGACTTGTTTGATCCTAATAGGGCCCAACTGGACATTTTAGGTCATATAGGACCTAACTGGGCCAATTTGTACTTCTTGGATCCTATTGGAGCCCAAATGGACTTGTTTGATCCTAATAGAGCCCAAATGGACTTTTTAGGTCATATAGGACCTAACTGGGCCAATTTGTACTTCTTTGGTCCTAATGGAGCCCAAATGCAATTGTTTGATCCTAATAGAGCCAAAATGCAGTTTTTAGGTTATATAGGACCTAACTGGGCCAATTTGTACTTCTTTGGTCCTATTAGAGCCCAAATGGACTTGTTAGGTCATAGGATCAAACAAGTCCCAATAGAGCCCAAATGGACTTGTTTGATCCTAATAGAGCCCAAATGGACTTGTTTGATCCTAGTAGAGCCCAACTGGACATTTCAGGTCATATAGGACCTAATTGGGCCAATTTGTACTTCTTTGGTCCTATTGGAGCCCAATTGGACTTGTTTGATCCTAATAGAGCCCAAATGGACTTGTTAGGTCATATAGATCCTAACTGTGTCAATTTGTACTACTTTGGTCCTATTGGAGCCCAAATGGACTTGTTTGATCCTAATAGAGCCCAAATGGACTTTTTAGGTCTTATAGGACCTAACTGGGCCAATTTGTACTACTTTGGTCCTATTGGAGCCCAAATGGACTTGTTTGATCTTAATAGAGCCAAAATGCACTTTTTAGGTCATATAGGACCTAACTGGGCCAATTTGTACTTCTTTAGTCCTATTGGAGGCCAAATGGACTTGTTTGATCCTAATAAAGCCCCAATGGACTTGTTTGATCCTACTAGAGCCCATATGGACTTGTTAGGTCATATAGGACCTAACTGGGCCAATTTGTACTTCTTTGGTCCTATTGGAGCCCAAATGGACTTGTTTGAACTTAATAGAGCCAAAATGCACTTTTTAGGTCATATAGGACCTAACTGGGCCAATTTGTACTTCTATGGTCATATTGGAGGTCAAATGGATCTGTTTGATCCTAATAGAGCCCCAATGGACTTGTTTGATCCTAATAGAGCCCATATGGACTTGTTAGGTCATAAAGCACCTAACTGGGCCAATTTGTACTTCTTTGGTCCTAATGGAGCCCAATTGGACCTGTTTGATCCTAATAGAGCCCGAATGCACTTTTTAGGTCATAAAGGACCTAACTGGGCCAATTTGTACTTCTTTGGTCCTATTGGAGCCCAAATGGACTTGTTTGATCCTAATAGGATCCAACTGGACATTTTAGGTCATATAGGACCTAACTGGGCCAATTTGTACCTCTTTGATCCTATTGGAGCCCAAATGGACTTGTTTGATCCTAATAGAGCCCAAATGGACTTTTTAGGTCATATAGGACCCAACTGGGACAATTTGTACTTCTTTGGTCCTAATGGAGCCCAAATGCAATTGTTTGATCCTAATAGAGCCAAAATGCAGTTTTTAGGTTATATAGGACCTAACTGGGCCAATTTGTACTTCTTTGGTCCTATTAGAGCCCAAATGGACTTGTTAGGTCATAGGATCAAACAAGTCCTATTGGAGCGCAAATGGACTTGTTTGATCCTAATAGAGCTCAAATGGACTTGTTAGGTCATATAGGACCTAACTGTGCCAATTTGTACTACTTTGGTCCTATTGGAGCCCAAATGGACTTGTTTGATCCTAATAGGGCCCAAATGGACTTTTTAGGTCATATTTGACCTAACTAGGCCAATTTGTACTTCTTTGATCCTATTGGAGCCCAAATGGACTTGTTTGATCCTAATAGGTCCTAATGGACTTTTTAGGTCATATAGGACCTAATTGGGCCAATTTGTACTTCTTTGGTCCAAATGGAGTCCAAATGGACATGTTTGATCCTAATAGAGCCCAAATGGACTTTTTAGGTCATATAGGACTAATAGGGCAATTTGTACTTCTTTGTCCTATTGGAGCTCAAATGGACTTGTTTGATCTTAATAGAGCCAAAATGCACTTTTAAGGTCATATAGGACCTAACTGGGCCAATTTGTACTTATTTGGTCCTATTGGAGGCCAAATGGACTTGTTTGATCCTAATAGAGCCCCAATGTGTTTGATCTATGGCCAATGGATTGTTAGGTCGTAGGACCTAAGAATTTGTACTTCTTTGTCTAATGGAGCCCAATGGACTGTTTGATCCTAATAGAGTCAAATGGACTTTTGGGTCATAAAGGACCTATTGCAATTTGTACTTCTTGGTCTTGAGCCCAAATGGACTGTTTGATCCTAATAGAGCCAAATGTTTTAGGTCATATAGGAAGTTGACTTCTTGGTTATTATTGCCAATAGGAAGTACTTTTAGGTCTATATGCTCGGTCAAAAGTCAAATGGACAGTAAATGTTTTTAGGTCATATAGGACATAACTAGGCCAATTTGTACTTCTTTGGTCATATTGGAGCCCAAATGGACTTGTGTGATCCTAATAAAGCCCAAATTGACTTTTTAGGTCATATATGACCTAAAAAGTGCATTTTGGCTCTACTAAGATCAAACAAGTCCATTTGGGCTCCAATAGGACCAAAGAAGTAAAAATTGACCCAGTTAGGTCCTATATGACCCAAAAAGTCCATTTTGGCTCTATTAGCATCAAACAAGTCCATTTGGGCACCAATTGGACAAAAGAAGTACAAATTGGCCCAGATAGGTCCTTTATGACCTAAAAAGTCCATTTGGGCTCTATTAGGATCAACCAAGTCCATTTGGGCTCCATTAGGACCAAAGAAGTACAAATTGACCCAGTTAGGTCCTATATGACCTAAAAAGTGCATTTTAGCTCCATTAGGATCAAACAAGTCTATTTGGGCTCCATTAGGAACAAAGAAGTACAAATTGGCACAATTAGGTCCTATATGACCTAAGAAGTCCATTTGGGCTCTATTAGGATCAAACAAGTCCGTTTGGGCTCTATTAGGGTCAAAAAAGTCCATTTGGGATACATTAGGACCAAAGAAGTACAAATTGACCCAGTTAGTTCCTATATGACCTAAAAAGTCCATTTGGGCTCTATTAGGATCAAACAAGTCCATTTGGGATCCATTAGGACCAAAGAAGTACAAATTGGCACAATTAGGTCCTTTATGACCTAACAAGTGCATTTTGGCTCTATTAGGATCAAACAAGTCCATTTGGGCTCCAATAGGTTCAAAGAAGTACAAATTGGCCCAGTTAGGTCCTATTTGACCTAAAAATTCCATTTGTGCTCTATTAGGATGAAACAAGTCCATTTGGGCTCCAATAGGACCAAAGAAGTACAAATTGGCCCAGTTAGGTCCTATAAAACCTAAAAAATGCATTTTGGCTCTATCAGGATCAAACAAGTCCATTTGGGCTCCAATAGGACCAAAGAAGTAAAAATTGGTCCAGTTAGGTCCTATATGACCTAAAAAGTGTATTTTGGATCTAATAGGATCAAACAAGTGAATTTGGGCTCCATTAGGACAAAAGAAGTATAAATTAGCCCAGTTAGGTCCTTTATGACCTAACAAGTCCATATGGGCTCTATTAGGATCAAACACGTCCATTGGGGCTCTATTAGGATCAAACAAGTCAATTTGGGCTCCATTAGGTTCAAATTTGGCCTAGTTAGGTCCTATATGACCTAAAAGTCCATTTGGGCTCTATTAGGATCAAACAAGTCCATTTGGGCTCCAAAGGACCAAAGATGTACAAATTGGCCGAGTTAGGTCCAATTTGACCTAAAAAGTCCATTTGTGCTCTATTAGGATAAAACAAGTCCATTTGGGCTCCAATAGGACCAAAGAAGCAGAAATTGGCCCAGTTAGGTCCTATATGACCTAAAAAGTGCATTTTGGCTCTATTGATCAAAAAGTCATTTGGGTATGAAATCTTTGGGTATAGGGTGGTCTTGATGGGCTCTATTAGGATCAAACAAGTCCATTTGGGCTCTATTAGGATCAAACAAGTCCATTTGGGCTCTGGTGTATTTGGGGTCAAAAGTCCATTTGGGCTCCATTAGGGTCAAAGAAGTTCAATTTGGCCCAATTAGGTCCTATATGACCTAAAAAGTCCATTTGGGCTCTATTAGGATCAAACAAGTCCATTTGGGCTCCAATCGGTTCAAAGAAGTACAAATTGGCCGAGTTAGGTCCTATATGACCTAAAAAGTCCATTTGGGCTCTATTAGGATCAAACAATTCCATTTGGGCTCCATTAGGACCAAAGAAGTTCAAAGTGGCCCAGTTAAGTCCTATATGACCTAAAAAGTCCATTTGGGCTCTATTAGGATCACACAAGTCCATTTGGGCTCCAATAGGACCAAAGAAGTACAAATTGGCCAAGTTAGGTCCTATATGACCTAAAAAGTGTATTTTGGCTCTATTAGGATCAAACAAGTCTATTTGGACTCCATTAGGACAAAAGAAGTACAAATTGACCCAATTAGGTCCTATATGACCTAAGAAGTCTATTTGGGCTCTATTAGGATCAAACAAGTCCATTTGGGCTCTATTAGGGTCAAACAATTCCATTTGGGCTCCATTAGGACCAAAGAAGTACAAATTGGCCCAGTTAGGTCCTATATGACCTAAAAAGTCCATTTGGGCTCTATTAGGATCAAACAAGTCCATTTGGGATCTAATAGGACCAAAGAAGTACAAATTGGCACAGTTAGGTCCTTTATAACCTAACAAGTGCATTTTGGCTCTATTAGGATCAAACAAGTCCATTTGGGCTCTATTAAGGTCAAACAAGTCCATTTGGGATCCATTAGGACCAAAGAAAAACAAATTGGCCCAGTTAGGTCCTATATGACCTAAAAAGTCCATTTGGGCTCCACTAGGATCAAACAAGTCCATTTGGGCTCTATTAGGATCAAACAAGTCCATTTGGGCTCTACTAGGATCACACAAGTCCATTTGCGCTCTATTAGGATCAAACAATTCCATTTGGGCTCCATTAGGACCAAAGAAGTACAATTTGGCCCAGTTAGGTCCTTTATGACCTAACAAGTCCATTTGGCCTCTATTAGGATCAAAGAAGTCCATTTGGGCTCCAATAGGACCAAATAAGTACAAATTGGCACAGCGCACTGATCCGCGCCAGAGAACTCGGGACCCAATTTATCCTAGATTTTGGCCTAATTTAACAAATCTTGTGAAACATGAAATTGTAGGTCTCTTTCTTATCCTTCTAGGTACAACAAGATCACCAAAATCCGATATCTGTACCTATATTTATGCTCTGCGCAAGGCAACAAGGTCACGATGAGTGAAAAATCCGAACTAGAGAGTGGGCCTAATGGAGCCCAAATGGACTTGTTTGATCCTAATAGAGCCCAACTGGACATTTTAGGTCTTATAGGACCTAACTGGGTCAATTTGTACTTCTTTGGTCCTATTAGAGCCCAAATTGACTTGTTTGATCCTAATAGAGCCAAAATGCACTTTTTAGGTCATATAGGACCTAACTGGGCCAATTTGTACTTCTTTGGTCCTAATGGAGCCCAAATGCACTTGTTTGATCCTAATAGGGCCAAAATGCACTTTTTAGGTCATATAGGACCTAACAGGGCCAATTTGTACTTCTTTGGTCCTATTGGAGCCCAAATGGACTTGTATGATCCTAATAGAGCCCAACTGGACATTTTAGGTCATATAGGACCTAACTGAGCCAATTTGTACTTCTTTGGTCCTATTGGAGCCCAAATGGACTTGTTTGATCCTAATAGAGCCAAAATTCACTTTTTAGGTCATATAGGACCTAACTGGGCCAATTTGTACTTCTTTGGTCCTATTGGAGCCCAAATGGGCTTGTTTTATCCTAATAGAGCCCAAATGGACTTTTTAGGTCATATAGGACCTAACTAGGCCAATTTGTACTTCTTCGGTCCTATTGGGCCAGTTAGGATCAAACAAGTCCATTGGGGCTCTATTAGGATCAAATAAGTCCATTGGGGCTCTATTAGGATCAAAGAAGTACATTTGGCCTCTATTACGACCAAAGAAGTACAAATTGGCCCAGTTAGGTCCTATATGACCTAAAATGTCCAGTAGGGCTCTATTAGGATCAAACAAGTTCATTTGGGCTCCAATAGGACCAAAGAAGTATAAATTGGCCCAGTTAGGTCCTATATGACCTAAAAAGTCCATTTGGGCTCTATTAGGGTCAAACAAGTCCATTTGGGCTCCATTAGGGTCAAAGAAGTTCAATTTGGCCCAGTTAGGTCCTATATGACCTAAAAAGTCCATTTGGGCACTATTAGGATCAAACAAGTCCATTTGGGCTCCAATCGGTGCAAAGAAGTACAAATTGACCCAGTTAGGTCCTATTTGACTTAAAAAGTCCATTTGTGCTCTATTAGGATAAAACAAGTCCATTTGGGCTCCAATAGGACCAAAGAAGCAGAAATTGGCCCAGTTAGGTCATATATGACCTAAAAAGTGCATTTTGGCTCTATTAGGATCAAAAAAGACCATTTGGGCTCCAATAGGACCAAAGAAGTACAAATTGGCCCAGTTAGGTCCTATATGACCTAAAAAGTGTATTTTGGCTCTATTAGGATCAAACAAGAGCATTTGGGCTCCAATAGGACCAAAGAAGTACATATTGGCCCAGTTAGGTCCTATATGACCTAAAAAGTGTATTTTGGCTCTATTAGGGTCAAACAAGTCCATTTGGTCTCCATTGGGACAAAAGAAGTACAAATTGGCCCAGTTAGGTCCTATATGACCTAAAAAGTCCATTAGGGATCTATTAGGATCAAACAAGTCCATTTGGGCTCCAATAGGACCAAAGAAGTACAAATTGGCACAGTTAGGCCCTATATGACCTAAAAAGTGCATTTTGGCTCTATTAGGATCAAACAAGTCAATTTGGGCTCCAATAGGACCAAAGAAGTAAAAATTGGCCCAGTTAGGTCCTATATGACCTAAAAAGTGTATTTTGGCTCTATTAGGCTTAAACAAGTGCATTTGGGCTCCATTAGGACCAAAGAAGTATAAATTGGCCCAGTTAGGTCCTTTATGACCTAACAAGTCCATATGGGCTCTATTAGGATCAAACAAGTCCATTAGGGCTCTATTAGGATCAAACGAGTACATTTGGCCTCCATTAGGACCAAAGAAGTACAAATTGGCCCACTTGGGTCCTATATGACCTAAAAAGTGCATTTTGGCTCTATTAGGATCAAACAAGTTCATTTGGGCTCCAATAGGACCGAAGAAGTACAAATTGGCACAGTTAGGTCCTTTATGACCTAACAAGAGCATTTTGGCTCTATTAGGATCAAACAAGTCCATTTGGGCTCTATTAGGGTCAAACAAGTCCATTTGGGCTCCATTAGCACCAAAGAAGTACAAATTGGCCTAGTTAGGTCCTGTATGACCTAAAATGTCCATTTGGGATCCACTTGGATCAAACACGTCCATTTGGGCTCTATTAGGAGAAAAAGTCCATTTGGGCTCTCTGGATCCCAGTCTTGGGGCTTTGTTTTTGGGCTTTGGTGGGTTTGCCTGTCTTTGGGCCCGTCCGTCCATTTGGGCTCTATTAGGATCAAACAAGTCCATTTGGGCTCTACTAGGATCACACAAGTCCATTTGGGCTCTATTAGGATCAAACAAGTCCATTTAAGTTAGGCCCATTTAAGTGAAGGAATATCATGAACTGCGCACTTATCCGTGCCAGAGAACTCGGGACCTAATTTAGCCTTGATTTTGGAATAATTTGACAATTCTTGTGAACCTGAATTTGTAGGTCCCTTCCTTATCTTTCTAGGGACAGCAAGTTCATCAAAATCCGATATCTGTAGCTCTAGTTATGCTCTGTACAAGGCAACAAGGTCAGGAAGAGTGAAAAATCCGAAAATTAACAATGTTTAGCAATTATGCCTAATTAAGCCCAATAATGTAAAACCAAAATCAATGATTGTAAAAGTTGTCTAATTTCCTTCTCTCTCTAGCTTGTGCGTAAAATGTCCATTTTTATGCTTTTTAATCCCGATCTAACCCTAGACCAAATTAAGGGCCTCTGAATAAGCTTTTACATACATGGTATCATATGACTTAATTGGGCTTAAGATTAGTAAGTTAGGCCCATTTAAGTGAAGGAATATCATGGACTGCGCACTGATCCGCGCCAGAGAACTCGAGACCCAATTTAGCCTTGATTTTGGAATAATTTGACAATTCTTGTGAACCTAAAATTGTAGGTCCATTCCTTATCTTTCTAGGGATAGCAAGATCATCAAAATCAGATATCTGTAGCTCAAGTTATGCTCTGCACAAGGCAACAAGGTCAGGAAGGGTGAAAAATCCGAAAATTAACAATGTTTAGCAATTATGCCCAATTAAGCCCAATAATGTAAAACCAAAAACAATGATTGTAAAAGTTGTCTAATTTCCTTCTCTCTCTAGCTTGTGCGGCTTTAAACTGCTATTTATGCTTTTTAATCCCGACCTAACCCTACACCAAATTAAGGGCCTCTGAATAAGCTTTCCAACAAGGTCGGGATGAGTGAAAAATCGGAAAATTAACTATGTTTAACAATTAAGTCCAATTAAGCGCAATAACGTAAAACCAAAAACAATGATTGTAAAAGTTGTCTTCCTTATCTTTCTAGGGACAACAAGATCACCAAAATCCGAAATCTGTAGCTCTAGTTATGCTCTGCGCAAGGCAACAAGGTCAGGAAGAGTGAAAAATCCGAAAATTAACAATGTTTAGCAATTAAGCCCAATTAAGCCCAATAATGTAAAAGCAAAAACAATGATTGTAAAAGTTGTCTAAATCCAACTCTCTCTGGCTTGTGGGGCTGTAAACTGCTATTTATGCTTATTAATCCTGACCTAACCCCAGACCAAATTAAGGGCCTCTGAATAAGCTTTCCAACAAGGTATCGTATGCCTTAATTGGGCTTAAGATGAGTAAGTTAGGCCCATTTAAGTGAAGGAACATCAAGGACTGCGTACTGAACCGTGCCAGGGAACTCAGGACCCAATTTAGCCTTGATTTTGGTCTAATTTGACAATTCTTGTGAAACCTGACATTGTAGGTCTCTTCCTTATCTTTCTAGGGACATCAAAATCACCAAAATCCGATTTCTATAGCTCTAGTTATGCTCTGCGCAAGTCAACAAGGTCAGGATGAGTGAAAAATCCGAAAATTAACAATGTTTAGCAATTAAGTCCAATTAAGCCCAATAATGTAAAACGAAAAACAATGATTATAAAAGTTGTCCAATTTCCTTCTCTTTCTAGGTTGTGCGGCTGTAAACTGCTATTTATGATTTTTAATCCCGATCTAACCCTAGACCAAATTAAGGGCCTCTGAATAAGCTTTCCAACAAGGTATCATATGCCTTAATTGGGCTTAAGATTAGTAAGTTAGGCCCATTTAAGTGAAGGAACATCATGGACTGCGCACTGATCCGTGCTAGAGAACTCGGGATCCAATTTAGCCTTGATTTTGGCCTAATTTGATAATTCTTTGGAAATATGAAATTGTGGGTCTCTTCCTTATCTTTCTAGGGACAGCAAGATCACCAAAATCCGATATCTGTAGCTCTAGTTATGCTCTGCGCAAGGCAACAAGGTCGGGATGAGTGAAAAATCTGAAAATTAACAATGTTTAGCAATTAAGCCCAATAATATAAAAGCAAATGCAATGATTGTAAAAGTTGTCTAATTTCCGTATGTCTCTGGCTTGTGCGGCTGTAAACTTCTATTTATGCTTATTAATCTTGACGTAACCCTAGAACAAATTAAGAGCCTCTGAATAGGCTTTCCAACAAGGTATCATATGCCTTAATTGGGCTTACGATAAGTAATTTAGGCCCATTTAAGTGACAGATATCGGATTTTGGTGATCTTGCTGTCCCTAGAAAGATAAGGAAGAGACCCACAATTTCATATTTCCAAAGAATTGTGGGTCTAGGATGAGTGAAAAATCCGAAAATTAACAATGTTTAGCAATTAAGCCCAATAATATAAAAAGCAAAAATAATGATTGCAAAAGTTGTCTAATTTCTGTCTCTCTTTGGCTTGTACGGCCGTAAACTGTTATTTATGCTTAATAATGCTGACCTAACCCAAACCAAATTAAGGGCCTATGAATAAGCTTTCCAACAAGGTATCATATGCCTTAATTGGGCTTAAGATGAGTAAGTTAGGCCCATTTAAGTGAAGGGATATCATGGACTGCGCACTAATCCGCGCCAGAGAACTCGGGACCCAATTTAGCCATGATTTTGGAATAATTTGACAATTCTTGTGAAACCTGACATTGTAGGTCTCTTCCTTATCTTTCTAAGGACAACAAGATCACCAAAATCCGATATCTATAGCTCTAGTTATACTCTGCGCGTGGCAACAAGGTCGGGATGAGTGAAAAATCCGAAAATGAACAATGTTTAGCAATTAAGCCCAATAATGTAAAACGAAAATCAATGATTGTAAAAGTTGTCTAATTTCCTTCTCTCTCTAGCTTGTGTGGCTGTAAACTGCTATTTATGCTTTTTATTCCCGACCTAACCATAGACCAAATTAAGGGCCTCTGAATAAGCTTTCCAACAAGGTATCATATGCCTTATTTATGCTTAAGATTAGTAAGTTAGGCCCATTTAAGTGAAGGAATATCATGGACTGCGCACTGACCCGCGTCAGAGAACTCGGGACCCAATTTAGCCTTGATTTTCGAATAATTTGACAATTCTGGTGCACCTGAAATTGTAGGTCCCTTCCTTATCTTTCTAGGGACAGCAAGATCACCAAAATCCGAAATCTGTAGCTCTAGTTATGCTCTGCGCAAGGCAACAAGGTCAGGAAGAGTGAAAAATCCGAAAGTTAAGAATGTTTAGCAATTAAGCCCAATAATGTAAAACCAAAAACAATGATTGTAAAAGTTGTCAAATTTCCTTCTCTCTCTAGCTTGTGCGGCTATAAACTGCTGTTTTTGCTTTTTAATCCCGACCTAACCCTAGACCAAATTAAGGTCCTCTGAATAAGCTTTTACATACACGGTATCATATGCCTTAATTGGGCTTAAGATTAGTAAGTTAGGCCCATTTAAGTGAAGGAATATCATGGATTGCGCACTGATCCGCTCCAGAGAACTGGGGACCCAATTTAGCCTTGATTTTGGACTAATTTGACAATTCTAGTGAAACTGAAATTGTAGGTCCCTTCCTTATCTCTCTAGGGACAGCAAGATCATCAAAATCCGATATTTGTAGCTCTAGTTATGCTCTGTACAAGGCAATAAGGTCAGGAAGAGTGAAAAATCCGAAAATTAACAATGTTTAGCAATTATGCCCAATTAAGCCCAATAATGTAAAACCAAAAACAATGATTGTAAAAGTTGTCTAATTTCGTTCTCTCTCTAGCTTGTGCTGTTGTAAGCTGCTATTTATGCTTTTTAATCCCGACCTAACCCTAGACCAAATTAAGGGCCTCAGAATAAGCTTTCCAACAAGGTATCATATGCCTTAATTGGGCTTAAGATTAGTAAGTTAGGCCCATTTAAGTGAAGGAATATCATGGACTGCGCACTGATCCGCGCCAGAGAACTCGGGACCCAATTTAGCCTTGATTTTGGATTAATTTGACAATTCTTGTGCACTTGAAATTGTAGGTCCCTTCCTTATCTTTCTAGGGACAGCAAGATCATCAAAATTCGATATCTGTAGCTCTAGTTATGCTCTGTACAAGGCAACAAGGTCAGGAAGAGTGAAAAATCCGAAAATTAACAATGTTTAGCAATTATGCCCAATAATGTAAAAGCAAAAACAATGATTGTAAAAGTTGTCTAATTTCCATCTCTGTGGCTTGTGCGGCTGTAAACTGCTATTTTTGCTTATTAATCCTGACCTAACCCTAGACCAAATTAAGGGCCTCTGAATAAGCTTTCCAACAAGGTATCATATGTCTTAATTGGGCTTAAGATGAGTAAGTTAGGCCCATTTAAGTGAAGGAACATCATGGACTGCACACTGATCCGCGCCAGAGAACTCGGGACCCAATTTAGCCTTGATTTTGGTCTAATTTTACAATTCTTGTGATACCTGACATTGTAGGTCTATTCCTTATCTTTCTAGGGACAGCAAGATCACCAAAATTCGATATCTGTAGCTCTAGTTATACTCTGAGCATTGCAACAAGGTCGGGATGAGTGAAAAATTTGAAAATTAACAATCATTGTTTTTGGTTTTACATTATTGGGCTTAATTGGGCATAATTGCTAAACATTGTTAATTTTCGGATTTTTCACTCTTCCTGACCTTGTTGCCTTGTGCAGAGCATAACTCGAGGTACAAATATCGGATTTTGATGATCTTGCTGTCCCTAGAAAGATAAGGAAGGGACCTACAATTTCAGGTTCACAAGAATTGTCAAATTATTCCAAAATCAAGGCTAACTTGGGTCCCGAGTTCTCTGGCACGGTTCAGTGCGCAGTCCATGATATTCCTTCACTTAAATGGGCCTAACTTACTAATCTTTAGCCCAATTAAGGCATATGATACCTTGTTGGAAAGCTTATTCAGAGGCCTTTAATTTGGTCTAGGGTTAGGTCGGGATTACAAAGAATAAATAGCAGTTTACAGCCGCAAAAGCTAGAGAGAGAAGGAAATTAGACAACTTTTACAATCATTGTTTTTGGTTTTACATTATTGGGCTTAATTGGGCATAATTGCTAAACATTGTTAATTTTCGGATTTTTCACTCTTCCTGACCTTGTTGCCTTGTGCAGAGCATAACTAGAGCTACATATATCGGATTTTTATGATCTTGCTGTCCCTAGAAAGATAAGTGATGAGCCTCTGTTTGACTGGTTTTATAACTAGTAAAGACCTTGGCTTTGTGCTAATTTTATATCATTTTTACCCAAATTAGACTTTATTGTCCTTGAGTAGTATTTTGAGTCTGTAAATTGTTTTTAAGTTAATTTAGTTGATTTAGAGTTAAATAAAATACTTATTATATTTTCTTATTTTCAGGTTAATAAAAGGAATACATCTGGAGTCTTTCGCCCCGCGAGAAGGCTGTTCGCCCCGCGAACCAGAAGGTGACTGTTCCTGAAATGCAAAACTTTCTGCCTCGCCCCGCGAAGAAGTACTCGCCTCGCGAGTACCTGGAAGTCAGAGAGCATCACGGTTTACCCGTGTTGAAGGCCACGGGCGTTACAGTTTGGGAATTTGAAGAGTTCGCCTCGCGAAGATATGCTCGCCTCGCGAGAAGACCAAGAGTTGCAAACCTTTCGCATAATTCGCCTCGCGAGCAGTGCTTCGCCTCGCGAGGCCTTGGATTTCAGAAGTTGTATATAAACTGCTCTATGGCAGAATGAAAGGGTGGCTAGTCAGTTTTGGCTAAGTCTCAGTTAGTAGTTAATTAGTTTTAGTCTTATTTTCTTTTTTTTTGTTTTGCTTCTGTAATGGAGAACTAGTCTCCTAGATTAATCTACTGTAATTGGTTTCTGTTAACACTTGAGGTTCTGTATTCCATGTTTAGTTGCTTTTCTCTTTTCAATGCCATGCTGTATGTTTCTGTTTGTTATTTCAGGAATGTATAGTGTGGTATTGTTTCATTTCGGTGATGTAATGTTCCTATATATAATCGCGTTTGTTATTTCGCGTGTGTTCATTCATGTTCGTTTGTTCATGAGAGCTTAACCCCGTTTGTTATTTCGGGAATAGGAACATACATCTGTAGTGGCGGTTTTCGTTTGTTAATTGTTGCTACAACCGGGAGGGGATTAGTATCTGCTTAGGATTTGCATGAACCAATGATAGTGGGAAACTGAGAACAGTAGGTTAATCGCTTTTGTTTATTTGCTAATTTCTTAACTTGCTTTGTTTCTTTTCTCTGTTTTTGATTTGTTTTGTTAATTTAGTTTTAATCTCAAAACCCCCATTTCTAACTTTTATTAATTTTCTGTTAATAATAACAACACCTAAAGAGTCCTTGAGAGACGATCCGATTTGTCGCACTATACTGCATTATTTTATAATCGCTCGTTCTTTTTGGCGCGTGGCGACAGCGCGGTCAAAAATTGGCGCCGTTGCCGGGGACTCTTGTTTGTTGTTATTAGCAGAAAGTTACATTTAAAAAAAAAAAAACCTTTTGCATTCCTGAATTAGTTCTGACTGCTTTGTCTGGATATTTGATTGCCATGGATAATTACATGTATGGATATTTGTCGAATGTTTATTATGAACCACCACCTTGCATGTATTATCCTAATTTTAGTGAGCCACCACCATACTATCCTAGCCAAGTGACCACCTCTGCACCTTCTGAACCTTCCCTAGAGGACCTGTGCAAACAGATGACTGCACAGATAAGTGCACATATGGAAGGAATGAGGCAACAAATGGCCGAGCAAACTCAACGGATGATAGAGGAATTTCAACAGAAGATGGAGGCTGAGTACCAGAGGGACCAAGCTGAATCTCGGAAGTTGTGGGCTCTAATTGATCAAGTTACCGCCAACTCAGCTTCAATGCTAACTCCACAGCCCATTGAAGAACATAAAGATTCACAAGTAATTCTTGAAAATATTTCTGATGATGCTTTTGATAATGTTTCTGTTGATGATGAATTATGTGTTGAATCCCCTGATCCTAATGCTTGTTATTGTGATGGAACTGCTTTGTGTGTAGAATGTTTTACAGGTTTATACTTTTCAGGAAAAATAGAAAATGCAGATCGTTTTGCAGGTTTATTTTTTTCAGGAAACTTAGAAAAGGAGGATCAAGAGGACATCTGCTCCACCGTGCTTGAGGATGATGAAGAACCTTTGGGAGTAGATGATGCAATTAAAACAGATGCATGTGTTGAGAGTAATGGGGTGGATGCACTATGTGAAGAATTCCCAGACATTCTAACTTTTTCTGATTCATTTTCTTGTAATATATGTACTAACTCTAACCTTTGTGTGGTGTGTGCTGAAATCTCTGCTTGTATAGCAGGTGAAAAATTTGTTAGTGCAGTGGATGAAGACCTTGCAGAAGTTGCAGCAACACCGGAAGCACCAGTAACCCCAGCTAACTGTTTGCCACCTCCCCCTGAGGAACCAGTGATGGAGTTTAAACCCTTGGATTTTGCACCATGGCCGGTCCAAGAGGTTGAGCCCCACTTCTATTGGGGAGACTTTGTAGATAAAGAGGTCAGCTGTGACCCGAAAGGTAGTGAGAAGTCCGCCGCACTGGGTGGAGTTATTATAATTGTCAAGTGCTCACCTCCGCATCAAAGCTGCAAGTTAGGGAGGCTTGGAATGAATTTCAGTCCTTTGGCTACCATGTGGGACTTATGTTACAGGCAGTGGGATCCCGGTGGAACCGCCTCTGAATGAGCTTTTCTTAACCCTTTCTCCTTTTTAATTTTCTTTTTCTTGCTTTATTTCTGTTTTATTTTCAATAATGCTCCTGAATAATTTGAGAAGCTCAGGAGTTGTGTGAGTCTGGTATTGGCAAGTTTATTGGATTTTATTGATTTTGCATAGATTGATTGCATGATAGTGTTGACTGTTTTCCCCCTAGGATTTGAAATTTTTGAAAATATGATCCCCATATGATTGAAAACTGAACTTTGGGATTTTGTTATGATGGCATGATTTATGATAAGTTTGGGGTGATAGGAAGCACACACTAGGGATAGAATCTCTGTCAAGCAATTTGCATGAATGTCCAGGTGAGGTTTTGAGCCTCCAACATGTTCTTTGACTGTGTGAAAATCACTTTTGATTGCACTTTCCTGAGTTTGATTGAATCTCTTTTTGGTTTGCATGATTATATGTTTGCTTCAAATGATTTAGGCATTTTCTTTGTAAAAAGCTACTTGGCCTAAAAAAATAACCATCCTTAATGCATGTTCCTTAGTTAGCCCCATTGAGCCTATTAGCCTGTTAATTCTTGATAACCTAATGTTATAAGCCCAAAAATCTGGAAAACCATGTTAACCCGATCTTAGGATTAGGAGAGCATGGAATCTTAGTAAGAAATTTGGTTGCAAGAAATTAAGTTTGGGGTGGCTACCAGGTGCAATGTGTTGTTTGGGATTGAAAAAAAAAAGTGAAAAAAAAAATATATAAAGAAAAAAGAAAAAAAAAAGTGCAAAAAATGCCAAAAAGAAATAAAAAGGTTGTAGTCACCCAAGGCATAAAAGAAAAATGAGAAAAGGAACTTGAGTGGAATTTCAAAGTGTAAATAATGTTCATGCTCTCTTAGTTCCTAGGGTCTTCAGCCTAGCTCCTTTGTATATCCTACCCTTAGCCAGGCCCCATTACAACCCATAAAAGACCTTCTGATGTTGCTTGCATGTTTTCTGTGGGAATCATTTAGAGATGGAAATCAAATTTATGGGAAGTGCTCTTAAAAGTGAAATTGAGTGAATGTTGTTAGCCTGACACAAACTGAGCGATTGAGTGAACACAAATTTCCCTTGTGAGGAAGGCAGTTGTTTGAATTTGGTGATCTCCTTCTTGTGTGTAACTTGGATCCCCTGCTTAGATTAATGATTGTTTGAATGATGAATTTCTCAATTGTTTAGAATAAATGATGTGGGGATTGCTTTGCTTGAAAAGGGGGGGAACATTGAGGGAAAAATCATTTTGTTGAATTGCTTGAAATTTATGTGAAAGTTAATTGAGTCCTTAAGCTTGCCATGTTTTGCTAGGTCTTGAGTCTTTTTAAGTTTTTGAGTTTTAGTTTGCTTGGGGACAAGCAAAGTTTAAGTTTGGGGTATTTTGATGAGCCTCTGTTTGACTGGTTTTATAACTAGTAAAGACCTTGGCTTTGTGCTAATTTTATATCATTTTTACCCAAATTAGACTTTATTGTCCTTGAGTAGTATTTTGAGTCTGTAAATTGTTTTTAAGTTAATTTAGTTGATTTAGAGTTAAATAAAATACTTATTATATTTTCTTATTTTCAGGTTAATAAAAGGAATAAATCTGGAGTCTTTCGCCCCGCGAGAAGGCTGTTCGCCCCGCGAACCAGAAGGTGACTGTTCCTGAAAATGCAAAACTTTCTGTCTCGCCCCGCGAAGAAGTACTCGCCTCGCGAGTACCTGGAAGTCAGAGAGCATCACGGTTTACCCGTGTTGAAGGCCACGGGCGTTACAGTTTGGGAATTTGAAGAGTTCGCCTCGCGAAGATATGCTCGCCTCGCGAGAAGACCAAGAGTTGCAAACCTTTCGCATAATTCGCCTCGCGAGCAGTGCTTCGCCTCGCGAGGCCTTGGATTTCAGAAGTTGTATATAAACTGCTCTATGGCAGAATGAAAGGGTGGCTAGTCAGTTTTGGCTAAGTCTCAGTTAGTAGTTAATTAGTTTTAGTCTTATTTTCTTTTTTTTTTTGTTTTGCTTCTGTAATGGAGAACTAGTCTCCTAGATTAATCTACTGTAATTGGTTTCTGTTAACACTTGAGGTTCTGTATTCCATGTTTAGTTGCTTTTCTCTTTTCAATGCCATGCTGTATGTTTCTGTTTGTTATTTCAGGAATGTATAGTGTGGTATTGTTTCATTTCGGTGATGTAATGTTCCTATATATAATCGCGTTTGTTATTTCGTGTGTGTTCATTCATGTTCGTTTGTTCATGAGAGCTTAACCCCGTTTGTTATTTCGGGAATAGGAACATACATCTGTAGTGGCGGTTTTCGTTTGTTAATTGTTGCTACAACCGGGAGGGGATTAGTATCTGCTTAGGATTTGCATGAACCAATGATAGTGGGAAACTGAGAACAGTAGGTTAATCGCTTTTGTTTATTTGCTAATTTCTTAACTTGCTTTGTTTCTTTTCTCTGTTTTTGATTTGTTTTGTTAATTTAGTTTTAATCTCAAAACCCCCATTTCTAACTTTTATTAATTTTTTGTTAATAATAACAACACCTAAAGAGTCCTTGAGAGACGATCCGAGTTGTCGCACTATACTGCATTATTTTATAATCGCTCGTTCTTTTTGGCGCGTGGCGACAGCGCGGTCAATAAGGAAGGGACCTACAATTTCAGGTTCACAAGAATTGTCAAATTATTCCAAAATCAAGACTAAATTGGGTCCTGAGTTCTACATTGATTAGTAAGTTAGGCCCATTTAAGCAATTAAGGCATATGCTACCTTGTTGGAAAGCTTATTCAGAAGCCCTTAATAAGTAGTAGTTTACAGCTGCACAATCCAGCGAGAGAGGAAAATTAGACAACTTTACAATCATTATTTTTACTTTTACGTTATTGGGCTTAATTGCTAAACATTGTTAATTTTTGGATTTTTCCCTCATCCTAACCTTGTTGCCTTGCGCAGAGGATAACTAGAGCTACAGATATTGGATTTTTGTGATCTTGCTGTCCCAAGAAAGATAAGGAAGAGACCTACAATTTCAGGTTTTACAAGAATTGTCAAATTAGGCCAAAATCAAGGCTAAATTAGGTCCCGAGTTCTCTAGCATGAATCAGTGCGCAGTCCTTGATGTTCCTTCACTTAAATGGCCTAACTTACTCGTCTTAAGCCCAATTAAGGCATATGATATCTTGTGGGAAAGCTTATTCAAAGGCCCTTACTTTGGTCTAGGGTTAGGTCAGGATTAATAAGCATAAATAGCAGGTTACAGCGGCACAAGCCAGAGAGAGACTGAAATTAGACAACTTTTACAATCATTGTTTTTGCTTTTACATTATTCGACTGAATTGAGCTTAATTGCTAAACATTGTTAATTTTCGAATTTTACACTCTTCCTGACCTTGTTGCCTTGCGCATAGCATAACTAGAGCTTCAGATATCAGATTTTGGTGATCTTGTTGTCCCTAGAAAGATATGGAAGAGACCTACAATTTCAGGATTCAAAGGAATTGTCAAATTTGGCAATAATCAAGGCTAAATTGTGTCCCGAGTTCTCTGGCACGGATCAGTGCACAGTCCTTGATGTTCCTTCACTTAAATGGGCCTAACTTACTCGTCTTTAGCCCAATTAATGCATATGATACCTTGTTGGAATGCTTATTCGTAGGCCCTTACTTTGGTCTATGGTTAAGTCGGTATTAATAAGCATAAATACTAGTTTACAGCCGCACAAGCCAGAGAGAGACGGAAATTAGACAACTTTTACAATCATTGTTTTTGCTTTTACATTATTGGGCTTAATTGCTAAACATTTTTAATTTTCGGATTTTTCACTCATCCTGACCTTGTTTCCTTGTGCAGAGCATAACTAGAGCTACAGATATCGTATTTTGGTGATCTTGCTGTCCCTAGAAAGATAAGGAAGAGACCTACAAATTCAGGTTTCACAAGAATTGTCAAATTACGCCAAAATCAAGGCTAAATTGGGTCCCGAGTATTCTGGCGCGGATTAGTGCGCAGTCCATGATGTTCCTTCACATGAATGGGCCTAACTTACCCATCTTAAGCCCAATTAAGGCATATGATACCTTGTTCGAAAGCTTATTCAGAGGCCCTTAACTTTGTCTAGGGTTAGGTCAGGATTAATAAGCATAAATATCAGTTTACATCCGAACAAGTCAGAGAGAGGCGAAAATTAGACAACTTTTACAATCATTGTTTTTGCTTTTACATTATTGGGCTTAGTTGGGTTTAATTGCTAAACATTGTTAATTTTCGGATTTTTCGCTCATCCTAACCTTGTTGCCTTGCACAGAGCATAACTAGAGCTACAGATATCGGATTTTGGTGATCTTGCTATCCCTAGAAAGATAAGGAAGAGACCTAAAAATTCAGGTTTCACAAGAATTGTCAAATTACGCCAAAATCAAGGCTAAATTGGGTACCGAGTATTCTGGCGCGGATCAGTGCGCAGTCCATGATGTTCCTTCACTTGAATGGGCCTAACTTACTCATCTTAAGCCCAATTAAGGCATATGATACCTTGTTCGAAAGCTTATTCAGAGGCCCTCAATTTTGTCTTGGGTTAGGTCAGGATTAACAAGCATAAATAGCAGTTTACATCCGAACAAGTCAGAGAGAGACGGAAATTAGACAACTTTTACAATCATTGTTTTTCCTATTAGACAACTTTTACATTATTGGGCTTAGTTGGGTTTAATTGCTAAACATTGTTAATTTTCGGATTTTTCGCTCATCCTGACCTTGTTGCCTTGCACAGAGCATAACTAGAGCTACATATATTGGATTTTGGTGTTCTTGCTATCCCTAGAAAGATAAGGAAGAGACCTACAAATTAAGGTTTCACAAGAATTGTCAAATTACGCCAAAATCAAGGCTAAATTGGGTCCCGAGTTTCTGGCGCGGATCAGTGCGCAGTCCATGATGTTCCTTCACTTGAATGGGCCTAACTTACTCATGTTATGCCTAATTAAGGCATATGATACCTTGTTCGAAAGCTTATTCAGAGGCCCTTAATTTTGTCTAGGGTTAGGTCAGGATTAATAAGCATAAATAGCAGTTTACATCCGAACAAGTCAAAGAGAGACGGAAATTAGACAACTTTTACAATCATTGTTTTTGCTTTTACATTATTGGGCTTAATTGGGTTTAATTGCTAAACATTGTTAATTTTCGGATTTTTCGCTCATCCTGACCTTGTTGCCTTGCGCAGAGCATAACTAGAGCAACATATATCGGATTTTGGTGATCTTGCTGTCCCTAGAAAGATAAGGAAGAGACCTACAATTTCAGGTTTCACTAGAATTATCAAATTAGGCCAAAGTCAAGGCTAAATTGGGTCCCGAGTTCGATGGCACAGATCAGTGCACAGTCCATGATGTTCCTTCACTTAAATGGGCCTAACTTTCTCATCTTAAACCCAATTAAGGTATCTGATACCTTGTTGGAAAGCTTATTCAGAGGCCCTTAATTTGGCCTAGGGTTAGGTCAGGGTTAATAATCATAAGTAGCAGTTTACAGCCGCACAAGCCAGAGAGAGACAGAAATTAGACAACTTTTACAATCATTGTTTTTGCTTTTACATTATTGGGCTTAATTGGGCTTAATTGCTAAACATTGTTAATTTTCAGATTTTTCACTCATCCTGACCTTGTTGCCTTGCGCAGAGCATAACTATAGCTACAGATATCGGATTTTGGTGATCTTGCTGTCCCTAGAAAGATAAGGAAGATGCCTACAATTTAAGTTTTCACAAGAATTGTCAAATTAGGCCAAAATCAAGGTTAAATTGGGTCCCGAGTTCTCTGGCACGGATGAGTCCGCCGTCCATGTTGTTCCTTCACTTATATAGGCCTAACTTACTCATCTTAAGCCCAATTAAGTCATATGATACCTTGTTGGAAAGCCTATTCA
>JAUPTC010000013.1:3844068-3865298 GCA_030762895.1 Sophora flavescens
TCCATTAGGGTCAAAGAAGTTCAATTTGGCCCAGTTAGGTCCTATATGACCTAAAAAGTCCATTTGGGCTCTATTAGGATCAAACAAGTCCATTTGGGCTCCAATCGGTTCAAAGAAGTACAAATTGGCCGAGTTAGGTCCAATTTGACCTAAAAAGTCCATTTGTGCTCTATTAGGATAAAACAAGTCCATTTGGGCTCCAATAGGACCAAAGAAGCAGAAATTGGCCCAGTTAGGTCCTATATGACCTAAAAAGTGCATTTTGGCTCTATTAGGATCAAACAAGCCCATTTGGGCTCCATTAGGACCAAAGAAGTACAAATTGGCCCAGTTAGGTCCTATATGACCTAAAAAGTCCATTTGGGATCTATTAGGATCATACAAGTCCATTTGGGCTCCAATAGGACCAAAGAAGTACAAATTGACCCAGTTAGGTCCTATATGACCTAAAAAGTGCATTTTAGCTCCATTAGGATCAAAGAAGTCTATTTGGGCTCCATTAGGAACAAAGATGTACAAATTGGCCCAATTAGGTCCTATATGACCTAACAAGTCCATTTGGGCTCCATTAGGATCAAACAAGTCCATTTGGGCTCTATTTGGGTCAAACAAGTCCATTTGGGCTCCAATCGGTTCAAAGAAGTACAAATTGGCCGAGTTAGGTCCTATTTGACCTAAAAAGTCCATTTGTGCTCTATTAGGATAAAACAAGTCCATTTGGGCTCCAATAGGACCAAAGAAGCAGAAATTGGCCCAGTTAGGTCCTATATGACCTAAAAAGTGCATTTTGGCTCTATTAGGATCAAACAAGCCCATTTGGGCTCCAATAGGACCAAAGAAGTACAAATTGGCCCAGTTAGGTCCTATATGACCTAAAAAGTGTATTTTGGCTCTATTAGGATCAAACAAGAGCATTTGGGCTCCAATAGGACCAAAGAAGTACATATTGGCCCAGTTAGGTCCTATATGACCTAAAAAGTGTATTTTGGCTCTATTAGGATCACACAAGTGAATTTGGGCTCCATTAGGACCAAAGAAGTATAAATTGGTCCAGTTAGCTCCTTTATGACCTAACAAGTCCATATGGGCTCTATTAGGATCAAACAAGTCCATTTGGGCTCTATTAGGTTCAAACAAGTCCATTTGTGCTCCAATAGGATCAAAGAAGTACAAATTGGCCCAGTTAGGTCCTATATGACCTAAAAAGTCCATTTGGGCCCTATTAGGATCAAACAACTCCATTTGGGCTCCATTAGGACCAAAGATGTACAAATTGGCCCAGTTAGGTCCTATATGACCCAAAAAGTCCATTTTGGCTCTATTAGCATCAAACAAGTCCATTTGGGCACCAATTGGACAAAAGAAGTACAAATTGGCCCAGATAGGTCCTTTATGACCTAAAAAGTCCATTTGGGCTCTATTAGGATCAAACAAGTCCATTTGGGCTCCATTAGGACCAAAGAAGTACAAATTGGCCCAATTAGGTCCTATATGACCTAAAAAGTGCATTTTAGCTCCATTAGGATCAAACAAGTCTATTTGGGCTCCATTAGGAACAAAGAAGTACAAATTGGCACAATTAGGTCCTATATGACCTAAGAAGTCCATTTGGGCTCTATTAGGATCAAACAAGTCCGTTTGGGCTCTATTAGGGTCAAAAAAGTCCATTTGGGCTCCATTAGGACCAAAGAAGTACAAATTGACCCAGTTAGTTCCTATATGACCTAAAAAGTCCATTTGGGCTCTATTAGGATCAAACAAGTCCATTTGGGATCTATTAGGACCAAAGAAGTACAAATTGGCACAGTTAGGTCCTTTATGACCTAACAAGTGCATTTTGGCTCTATTAGGATCAAACAAGTCCATTTGGGCTCCAATAGGTTCAAAGAAGTACAAATTGGTCCAGTTTGGTCCTATTTGACCTAAAAATTCCATTTGTGCTCTATGAGGATGAAACAAGTCCATTTGGGCTCCAATAGAACCAAAGAAGTACAAATTGGCCCAGTTAGGTCCTATATGACCTAAAAAATGCATTTTGGCTCTATCAGGATCAAACAAGTCCATTTCGGCTCCATTAGGACCAAAGAAGTAAAAATTGACCCAGTTAGGTCCTATATGACCTAAAAAGTGTATTTTGGATCTAATAGGATCGAACAAGTGAATTTGGGCTCCATTAGGACAAAAGAAGTATAAATTGGCCCAGTTAGGTCCTTTATGACCTAACAAGTCCATATGGGCTCTATTTGGATCAAACAAGTCCATTTGGGTTCTATTAGGGTCAAACAAGTCCATTTGGGCTCCATTAGGGTCAAAGAAGTTCAATTTGGCCCAGTTAGGTCCTATATGACCTAAAAAGTCCATTTGGGCTCTATTAGGATCAAACAAGTCCATTTGGGCTCCAATCGGTTCAAAGAAGTACAAATTGGCCCAGTTTGGTCCTATTTGACCTAAAAAGTCCATTTGTGCTCTATTAGGATAAAACAAGTCCATTTGGGCTCCAATAGGACCAAAGAAGCAGAAATTGGCCCAGTTAGGTCCTATATGACCTAAAAAGTGCATTTTGGCTCTATTAGGATCAAACAAGTCCATTTGGGCTCCAATAGGACCAAAGAAGTACAAATTGGCCAAGTTAGGTCCAATATGACCTAAAAAGTGCATTTTGGCTCTATTAGGATCAAACAAGTCTATTTGGACTCCATTAGGACCAAAGAAGTACAAATTGACCCAATTAGGTCCTATATGACCTAAGAAGTCTATTTGGGCTCTATTAGGATCAAACAAGTCCATTTGGGCTCTATTAGGGTCAAACAATTCCATTTGGGCTCCATTAGGACCAAAGAAGTACAAATTGGCCCAGTTAGGTCCTATATGACCTAAAAAGTCCATTTGGGCTCTATTAGGATCAAACAAGTCCATTTGGGATCTAATAGGACCAAAGAAGTACAAATTGGCACAGTTAGGTCCTTTATAACCTAACAAGTGCATTTTGGCTCTATTAGGATCAAACAAGTCCATTTGGGCTCTATTAAGGTCAAACAAGTCCATTTGGGATCCAATAGGACCAAAGAAAAACAAGTTGGCCCAGTTAGGTCCTATATGACCTAAAAAGTCCATTTGGGCTCCACTAGGATCAAACAAGTCCATTTGGGCTCTATTAGGATCAAACAAGTCCATTTGGGCTCTACTAGGATCACACAAGTCCATTTGCGCTCTATTTGGATCAAACAATTCCATTTGGGCTCCATTAGGACCAAAGAAGTACAATTTGGCCCAGTTAGGTCCTTTATGACCTAACAAGTCCATTTGGCCTCTATTAGGATCAAACAAGTCCATTTGGGCTCCAATAGGACCAAATAAGTACAAATTGGCACAGCGCACTGATCCGCGCCAGAGAACTCGGGACCCAATTTATCCTAGATTTTGGCCTAATTTAACAAATCTTGTGAAACATGAAATTGTAGGTCTCTTTCTTATCCTTCTAGGTACAACAAGATCACCAAAATCCGATATCTGTACCTATATTTATGCTCTGCGCAAGGCAACAAGGTCACGATGAGTGAAAAATCCGAACTAGAGAGTGGGCCTAATGGAGCCCAAATGGACTTGTTTGATCCTAATAGAGCCCAACTGGACATTTTAGGTCTTATAGGACCTAACTGGGTCAATTTGTACTTCTTTGGTCCTATTGGAGCCCAAATTGACTTGTTTGATCCTAATAGAGCCAAAATGCACTTTTTAGGTCATATAGGACCTAACTGGGCCAATTTGTACTTCTTTGGTCCTAATGGAGCCCAAATGCACTTGTTTGATCCTAATAGGGCCAAAATGCACTTTTTAGGTCATATAGGACCTAACAGGGCCAATTTGTACTTCTTTGGTCCTATTGGAGCCCAAATGGACTTGTATGATCCTAATAGAGCCCAACTGGACATTTTAGGTCATATAGGACCTAACTGAGCCAATTTGTACTTCTTTGGTCCTATTGGAGCCCAAATGGACTTGTTTGATCCTAATAGAACCAAAATTCACTTTTTAGGTCATATAGGACCGAACTGGGCCAATTTGTACTTCTTCGGTCCTATTGGAGCCCAAATGGGCTTGTTTTATCCTAATAGAGCCCAAATGGACTTTTTAGGTCATATAGGACCTAACTAGGCCAATTTGTACTTCTTCGGTCCTATTGGGCCAGTTAGGATCAAACAAGTCCATTGGGGCTCTATTAGGATCAAATAAGTCCATTGGGGCTCTATTAGGATCAAAGAAGTACATTTGGCCTCTATTACGACCAAAGAAGTACAAATTGGCCCAGTTAGGTCCTATATGACCTAAAATGTCCAGTAGGGCTCTATTAGGATCAAACAAGTTCATTTGGGCTCCAATAGGACCAAAGAAGTATAAATTGGCCCAGTTAGGTCCTATATGACCTAAAAAGTCCATTTGGGCTCTATTAGGGTCAAACAAGTCCATTTGGGCTCCATTAGGGTCAAAGAAGTTCAATTTGGCCCAGTTAGGTCCTATATGACCTAAAAAGTCCATTTGGGCTCTATTAGGATCAAACAAGTCCATTTGGGCTCCAATCGGTTCAAAGAAGTACAAATTGGCCCAGTTAGGTCCTATTTAACCTAAAAAGTCTGAGACACCCCTTTGTGCCCCATCGTATTATTACATTAAAACCTTAATATTTATTTACTTAATCGCGCGCTTACTGTTGAAAATACGTAAAAATTTAAAACTTAATTAGTAATCATATAACTTCTACAAATATAAAACACACCAAAGTTGTAACATATATAATTACACACCTGTTTATTTAAGACAATACCAAAACACTGTTAAGGGTACCCTCTCAGTAGGATCCCTCACAGATATAAACTTCACTACAGACTTACTTAGCGGAAATATAAATACTCCTTAGACACACTGGCCATAATGTCTATACTCTAATCGTCTTGAATCACAGCTCGAACTCCAGCATCCGGTTCATACGGAGTTCCATCTAACTTCTCAAAGAATCGGTTCCTCCATCGGGTCTTCTCATACGATCACATCGTAAATAAAATACAACACACAGAAAGATATAGGGAATAAGAAACAGTTCTATCATCAAAAAGCGGAAAAGAGTAATAGTAAATTATACAGTAATTGTCACAAACACACATCACTCAAAATCAACAAGCATCCTCAATTCACTATATCATCCTCTACCCTCAGCTCATGTAGTCTAAACACTTATACTATCATAACTCTCTATATTCCTTTCACATTCGTTAGTAGTCCAGGGTAGTCTGATGCAAAGAACTCAGCATAGTACACTTCTATCTTTCGATAGGATAATACTCATCGTAGTGCCCTTCTATCTTTCGATAGGATAAGACTCAACATAGTACCCTTCTATCTTTCGATAGGATAAAACTCAACATAATTCCCTTCTATCTTTCGATAGGATAAAACTCATCATAGTGCCCTTCTATCTTTCGATAGGATAATACTCATCATAATTCCCTTCTATCTTTCGATAGGATAAGACTCAACATAGTACCCTTCTATCTTTCGATAGGATAAAACTCAACATAATTCCCTTCTATCTTTCGATAGGATAAAACTCATCATAGTGCCCTTCTATCTTTCGATAGGATAATACTCATCATAATTCCCTTCTATCTTTCGATAGGATAAAACTCATCATAGTGCCCTTCTATCTTTCGATAGGATAATACTCATCATAATTCCCTTCTATCTTTCGATAGGATAAAACTCAACATAGTGCCCTTCTATCTTTCGATAGGATAATACTCATCATAGTACCCTTCTATCTTTCGATAGGATAATACTCAACATAGTGCCCTCTATCTTTCGATAGGATAATACTCATCATAATTCCCTTCTATCTTTCGATAGGATAAAACTCATCATAGTGCCCTTCTATCTTTCGATAGGATACATCAGATCTACGCGTCATGGACTGAAAAAGTATTTGCATCAAAGCCTCTATATGAATCTCACTATCTCAAATCAATAACAACCTTGTACCTCAAACTCCCATCATAATCTCAACTCGCATTCTATGTCACATCTCATCCATTAGATAACTTAATTAAGCTAGGCACCTCTAAGTCAATTCATTCTCTCACCCAAACAATCATCTCCCGAACAACATATATCCTTACTTAAAATCAACTAGGCATAGTATTAAAAACCAGGCAGATCATGCATAACACAATATCAGAAAATAATTCAAATACCACAAAATATCACATAAGCAATGCAATAATAATAATAAATTCAATCAACCTCAGATAATATAAAATCATCCTAACGTCGATAAACCTACAATCCCCAAATCACCATTGGTTTTACAGAAAAGGTTTCCAATATGATTTTGGTCTTGTTGATTACTCAACTACTAGTAGGGTTTAGGTCGCCCTACACAATTATCATATAATCTACTACTTATCGATTCCGACGATAGGTTGATTCTTTTCCCCACCTGAGTTTGCACCGGAAACACGTACACGACGATCGTCGTTATCCCGCCATGAGTTAACACAACCACCTTCAACCAAACAACATACTTATAATTAATCAACTAACACCCATCTATGACACTTTAGGGCTAGGTTCGGCCAAGACTTAGAAATAGGTTTAGGATTATCTTCTTAATGTCATCTTTTGGATCCTAATTACTAGAGTCTTAATTAACATAGATTATTTATTACATGACTAAAATTTGAAACAAAATCCTCTAACCTTTAGGGTTAGGGTTTAGGTCAAGGGCTGACTTTTAGGGTTCAAAATCCTTAAAATTCCTAATCATGATTAAGTCATAGATTAATGATCCTTGATTAACCTAAATCATGGATTAGTGACTAAACAACTAAAGTTGAAACTCAAAACTTTCTAACTCTTTTATACATAGATTCGGCCTCAACATAATCTTAGGGTTAGGGTTCTTAGTTTAATAAACCAACTTGGATTTATTAATCATACATACTAATAGCTTGATTAACAAGATCATTAATGAAAACCATGAACAAAAACTCTACCAAACCTACTTTGATAGATTCGGCCAAGGCTAGTTTTTCAAGAAAGAAATTTTTGATTACTTCATGATCTTGGATTTAGATAGTAGACATGATATCTAGAAGATAGAAAGTAGTTTCATCATCATTAGATTTTCCTAGGATTTATTATGATTTTTCAAAGTTCTAGGGTTTGAAACTTGAAAATGATGAACCACCATGATATAAGTCTTGAATCAAGAAACTATCTAAAGAACATAAACATGATTTAAGACAAAGATTAGGATTTACCTCTTGAGAATCAATGATGAAGACAATCCAAGAACTTGCTTTGAAAAACTTAGAACTAAGAACTTAGAACTTTAGAGTTTTAGAAGACAACTAACCAAAGAACTAAATGAAAAGTGAGAGAAAGGTATTTATAGTGTAAGTGGCGACATCTCAAGAAGGATCTAGATGAAGATGAGTTGTCATGTTAAAAGGATCAAAGTGCAATTAAGTTCCAAGGACCAAATTGCAAAGATTCCTTGAAGGACTAGTTTGCAAATAGACAATAGAATGTCATGATGATGAGTTTAATCACATTAAATGCTAGCTTATCTTTGACTTAATTGGCTGATTTGTTGTCATAGATATTTTAGAGAAAACCTAACTTGTTGAAGAAGATTTGTTGAAGAAGATTGTTGAAGAAGATTGTTGAAGAAAAATCAAGAATGATGTAGAAAAGTGTGGAACATTCTAGAAAAATCTTGATTCATCCATCAAATGAGAAAGTAATCTTCTCTCATGGGCTTATGTATTTGGGCTTGACACATTTGGGCTTAGTTTCATTTTCTTGTTTGTTGTGGGGCCCACTTGAAGATTTAAGCCTTTAAGCTTAAGATAAGAAACTTAAATGGGCTTTATGGACTCAACTATGAACTAGAAAAGTTTGGGCTTCTAAGCCACGACCATTTAAGGTTAGAAACAAGGATTCTAGCCCAATCCACTTGAAAAAACGAAAAAAACTAATTTAGGGACAAAAGGGTAATTTACAGAAAGTTCAGGGACTTAAGCGTAAATTTCGAAATTTTCTATTTAACCCTGAAAAACCTTCTAGACTTAAAAATATGATTCATCCCATTGAATCATCTCAAAATCCTAAGATAAACCCTCTATCCACTCTTAGAAACTCTAATTTCCCTTCCGTCGTCTACCCGATTACGTGTTCCGCCTGAAAAACGTAAATTATTTTATTTTTTTCTGAAAAATATTCTATCAATACAGAATCGTAGAAAATAAAATACTAAACTTAAGTCTTTCGTTCACGAATTAAAATTTGGTTTTCTGAGCAGTAAACTTTTCTTGTCGTGAAAAAAAAAAACTAAGCAAACCGGCTTCCGTCTGAATTTTCAACTAAAAACTTCCCCGTAACCTTATGAAAATAAGTATAACAAGGAAATGACCTTGGTTTATCCAAAATCATTTTCTAAGTCTCGGATAAAAATATATATTTATATATTTATTACCGATATATTACAAAATGAAAATCGGGGTGTTACATTACTACCCCTCTTAGAAAAAAAATTCCGTCCTCGGAATTTCTTAACTCAACACTAGACATCATCTTGTAATCTTATCTTAATCTAAAGCTCCAACAATATATTTCTCATCGCTGTTTTTTCCCCTAGGTGACAGCGGTAACTTCATAACAGAATTCATTCTTATATCATTCTATTTATCCTCGAACCTATCCATCACTATATCCTATTCATTGTCCTTAACCTTTCCCACTTGATCTAACATCCTTAAAGGACATAATTAAAACTTAATCCTTCGAACATATCCTATTATTCCAATTTATATCAAAATCATACATACCGTGTATGAGATCTGCAGCGTGAGGGGATTCAACTCCTCTTATGGTAAACACTCTCCCGACTTGAGGGCTAACCATCTGCCGACCGATTCCTCGGATCTCTTCTCCCGACTTCACTTCCATAACTTCCGGCTCCTCTACCAGTAGCTACATTCCATTTGCCTATTTCTCTGTCTACACTCACGAGCAAAATGACCTGGTTTACCGCAATGGAGACAACTAGGTCTCTCCTTGCAATCCCGCAGTAATGCGGCCCTCCACATAAGTAACAACCTAAACCTCTCTGTTCTTTGCGGCTGCTCCACCCACCGGGCCGTGGGAATTGGTGATGGTGCAACTGTCTCGCATTAATTTGTTATATGGTTCCCGTCTCCATTGGGAACCACTATCTACTCTCTCTCTGCACATCCGATCGAATAGGACCTCCAATCCTTTGTCCTCGCTCGACTTGCCTCAGATCTATGCTTTCTATGGCACTGCATCTCTCCACTAGCTCCGGAAAACTCTGGATATCGAGAGATACTATAGCTCTCTGTAGTCCATGTCGGAGTCCTTCCTCAAACCTTCTACATTGCCAATCTTCATCTGGGAATCTCTGATAAAATTCAGAATACTTAATCAGAGCCTCGAATCGTGATGCATAATCACCAACAGTCATGTTGCCCTGTTTGAGACTCATGAATTCCCTTTCTTTCTCGCGTCGAACTAGACGCGGAAAATACTTCTCAAAGAAACAGTCACTAAACAACGGCCAAGTGATAATTCTGCCCTCAGCCTCCAGAAATCTTCGCTTGCCTTTCCACCAAGATTCTGCTCCTCCAGTTAACATGAAGGCAGCATACATCACTTTCCTATCCTCTCTACAGTGCATGGTATCGAATATCTTCTCGATCTCTTGTACCCACCATTCTGCCTTCTCTGGTTCATACTCTCCTCGGAATTGGGGTGGCTTCCCTTTCAGGAAAGTAGCCATTCCGGCATCTTCAGCTGCAGCAGCTCTCCTTTGATTCTGTTGTTCCTGCTGTTCTTTGTTCATATGCAGCATCTCAGCATTCTGCTTTGTTTGTAATAACAGAGCAGTAACTATGTTTTTCATGGTATCTTGAGTCTCAGATGACTCTCCTCCACTTCCAGTATGATTATTTTCCACATTGTTAGCTCCCACAATTCTTTCAGGAGTTCTGTCATTACTGTCAATCGGACGTCCTCTTCCACGAGCCATGATTCTGTAAAAGAAATCATTTGCTCTTATCAGTATGACATATAATACCACATAGACCAGTATATAAATACCATATGCCACACTAATGTTAATTAACGCATCGGATTCGGACACGCTACCCAACTTCTAAGCATAGTTAAAATCCGATGTGGATGCAACTAGACACGGCCAGTAACAACATCCTAAACCTCACAGTCTGATTAGAATCGAACTGCTCTGATACCACCAAATGAGACACCCCTTTGTGCCCCATCGTATTATTACATTAAAACCTTAATATTTATTTACTTAATCGCGCGCTTACTGTTGAAAATACGTAAAAATTTAAAACTTAATTAGTAATCATATAACTTCTACAAATATAAAACACACCAAAGTTGTAACATATATAATTACACACATGTTTATTTAAGACAATACCAAAACACTGTTAAGGGTACCCTCTCAGTAGGATCCCTCACAGATATAAACTTCACTACAGACTTACTTAGCGGAAATATAAATACTCCTTAGACACACTGGCCATAATGTCTATACGCTAATCGTCTTGAATCACAGCTCGAACTCCAACATCCGGTTCATACGGAGTTCCATCTAACTTCTCAGCAACTGGTTCCTCCATCGGGTCTTCTCATACGATCACATCAGAAATAAAATACAACACACAGAAAGATATAGGGAATAAGAAACAGTTCTATCATCAAAAAGCGGAAAAGAGTAATAGTAAATTATACAGTAATTGTCACAAACACACATCACTCAAAATCAAGAATCATCCTCAATTCACTATATCATCCTCTACCCTCAGCTCATGTAGTCTAAACACTTATACTATCATAACTCTCTATATTCCTTTCACATTCGTTAGTAGTCCAGGGTAGTCTGATGCAAAGAACTCAGCATAGTACACTTCTATCTTTCGATAGGATAATACTCATCGTAGTGCCCTTCTATCTTTCGATAGGATAAGACTCAACATAGTACCCTTCTATCTTTCGATAGGATAAAACTCAACATAATTCCCTTCTATCTTTCGATAGGATAAAACTCATCATAGTGCCCTTCTATCTTTCGATAGGATAATACTCATCATAATTCCCTTCTATCTTTCGATGGGATAAAACTCATCATAGTGCCCTTCTATCTTTCGATAGGATAATACTCATCATAATTCCCTTCTATCTTTCGATAGGATAAAACTCAACATAGTGCCCTTCTATCTTTCGATAGGATAATACTCATCATAGTACCCTTCTATCTTTCGATAGGATAATACTCAACATAGTGCCCTCTATCTTTCGATAGGATAATACTCATCATAATTCCCTTCTATCTTTCGATAGGATAAAACTCATCATAGTGCCCTTCTATCTTTCGATAGGATACATCAGATCTACGCGTCATGGACTGAAAAAGTATTTGCATCAAAGCCTCTATATGAATCTCACTATCTCAAATCAATAACAACCTTGTACCTCAAACTCCCATCATAATCTCAACTCGCATTCTATGTCACATCTCATCCATTAGATAACTTAATTAAGCTAGGCACCTCTAAGTCAATTCATTCTCTCACCCAAACAATCATCTCCCGAACAACATATATCCTTACTTAAAATCAACTAGGCATAGTATTAAAAACCAGGCAGATCATGCATAACACAATATCAGAAAATAATTCAGATACCACAAAATATCACATAAGCAATGCAATAATAATAATAAATTCAATCAACCTCAGATAAGATAAAATCATCCTAACGTCGATAAACCTACAATCCCCAAATCACCATTGGTTTTACAGAAAAGGTTTCCAATATGATTTTGGTCTTGTTGATTACTCAACTACTAGTAGGGTTTAGGTCGCCCTACACAATTATCATATAATCTACTACTTATCGATTCCGACGATAGGTTGATTCTTTTCCCCACCTGAGTTTGCACCGGAAACACGTACACGACGATCGTCGTTACCCCGCCACGAGTTAACACAACCACCTTCAACCAAACAACATACTTATAATTAATCAACTAACACCCATCTATGACACTTTAGGGCTAGGTTCGGCCAAGACTTAGAAATAGGTTTAGGATTATCTTCTTAATGTCATCTTTTGGATCCTAATTACTAGAGTCTTAATTAACATAGATTACTTATTACATGACTAAAATTTGAAACAAAATCCTCTAACCTTTAGGGTTAGGGTTTAGGTCAAGGGCTGACTTTTAGGGTTCAAAATCCTTAAAATTCCTAATCATGATTAAGTCATAGATTAATGATCCTTGATTAACCTAAATCATGGATTAGTGACTAAACAACTAAAGTTGAAACTCAAAACTTTCTAACTCTTTTATACATAGATTCGGCCTCAACATAATCTTAGGGTTAGGGTTCTTAGTTTAATAAACCAACTTGGATTTATTAATCATACATACTAATAGCTTGATTAACAAGATCATTAATGAAAACCATGAACAAAAACTCTACCAAACCTACTTTGATAGATTCGGCCAAGGCTAGTTTTTCAAGAAAGAAATTTTTGATTACTTCATGATCTTGGATTTAGATAGTAGACATGATATCTAGAAGATAGAAAGTAGTTTCATCATCATTAGATTTTCCTAGGATTTATTATGATTTTTCAAAGTTCTAGGGTTTGAAACTTGAAAATGATGAACCACCATGATATAAGTCTTGAATCAAGAAACTATCTAAAGAACATAAACATGATTTAAGACAAAGATTAGGATTTACCTCTTGAGAATCAATGATGAAGACAATCCAAGAACTTGCTTTGAAAAACTTAGAACTAAGAACTTAGAACTTTAGAGTTTTAGAAGACAACTAACCAAAGAACTAAATGAAAAGTGAGAGAAAGGTATTTATAGTGTAAGTGGCGACATCTCAAGAAGGATCTAGATGAAGATGAGTTGTCATGTTAAAAGGATCAAAGTGCAATTAAGTTCCAAGGACCAAATTGCAAAGATTCCTTGAAGGACTAGTTTGCAAATAGACAATAGAATGTCATGATGATGAGTTTAATCACATTAAATGCTAGCTTATCTTTGACTTAATTGGCTGATTTGTTGTCATAGATATTTTAGAGAAAACCTAACTTGTTGAAGAAGATTTGTTGAAGAAGATTGTTGAAGAAGATTGTTGAAGAAAAATCAAGAATGATGTAGAAAAGTGTGGAACACTCTAGAAAAATCTTGATTCATCCATCAAATGAGAAAGTAATCTTCTCTCATGGGCTTATGTATTTGGGCTTGACACATTTGGGCTTAGTTTCATTTTCTTGTTTGTTGTGGGGCCCACTTGAAGATTTAAGCCTTTAAGCTTAAGATAAGAAACTTAAATGGGCTTTATGGACTCAACTATGAACTAGAAAAGTTTGGGCTTCTAAGCCACGACCATTTAAGGTTAGAAACAAGGATTCTAGCCCAATCCACTTGAAAAAACGAAAAAAACTAATTTAGGGACAAAAGGGTAATTTACAGAAAGTTCAGGGACTTAAGCGTTAATTTCGAAATTTTCTATTTAACCCTGAAAAACCTTCTAGACTTAAAAATATGATTCATCCCATTGAATCATCTCAAAATCCTAAGATAAACCCTCTATCCACTCTTAGAAACTCTAATTTCCCTTCCGTCGTCTACCCGATTACGTGTTCCGACTGAAAAACGTAAATTATTTTATTTTTTTCTGAAAAAATTCTATCAATACAGAATCGTAGAAAATAAAATACTAAACTTAAGTCTTTCGTTCACGAATTAAAATTTGGTTTTCTGAGCAGTAAACTTTTACTGTCAGCGAAAACACAGAAAACGGCAAACCGGCTTCCGTCTAAATTTTCAACCAAAAACTTCCCCGTAACCTTATGAAAATAAGTATAACAAGGAAATGACCTTGGTTTATCCAAAATCATTTTCTAAGTCTCGGATAAAAATATATATTTATATATTTATTACCGATATTACAAAGCAGCGAAAATCGGGGTGTTACAAAGTCCATTTGTGCTCTATTAGGATAAAACAAGTCCATTTGGGCTCCAATAGGACCAAAGAAGCAGAAATTGGCCCAGTTAGGTCCTATATGACCTAAAAAGTGCATTTTGGCTCTATTAGGATCAAACAAGTCCATTTGGGCTCCAATAGGACCAAAGAAGTACAAATTGGCCCAGTTAGGTCCTATATGACCTAAAAAGTGTATTTTGGCTCTATTAGGATCAAACAAGAGCATTTGGGCTCCAATAGGACCAAAGAAGTACATATTGGCCCAGTTAGGTCCTATATGACCTAAAAAGTGTATTTTGGCTCTATTAGGTTCAACCAAGTGCATTTGGGCTCCATTAGGACTAAAGAAGTATAAATTGGCCCAGTTAGGTCCTTAATGACCTAACAAGTCCATATGGGCTCTATTAGGATCAAACAAGTCCATTTGGGCTCTATTAGGTTCAAACAAGTCCATTTGGGCTCCAATTGGACCAAAGAAGTACAGATTGACCCAGTTAGGTCCTATATGACCTAAAAAGTCCATTCGGGCTCTATTAGGATTAAACAATTCCATTTGGGCTCCATTAGGACCAAAGATGTACAAATTGGCCCAGTTAGGTCCTATATGACCCAAAAAGTCCATTTTGGCTCTATTAGGATCAAACAAGTCCATTTGGGCTCCAATAGGACCAAAGAAGTACAAATTGGCCCAGATAGGTCCTATATGACCTAAGAAGTCCATTTGGGCTCTATTAGGATCAAACAAGTCCATTTGGGCTCCATTAGGACCAAAGAAGTACAAATTGGCCCAGTTAGGTCCTATATGACCTAAAAAGTCCATTTGGGATCTATTAGGATCATACAAGTCCATTTGGGCTCCAATAGGACCAAAGAAGTACAAATTGACCCAGTTAGGTCCTATATGACCTAAAAAGTGCATTTTAGCTCCATTAGGATCAAAGAAGTCTATTTGGGCTCCATTAGGAACAAAGAAGTACAAATTGGCCCAATTAGGTCCTATATGACCTAACAAGTCCATTTGGGCTCCATTAGGATCAAACAAGTCCATTTGGGCTCTATTTGGGTCAAACAAGTCCATTTGGGCTCCATTAGGACCAAAGAAGTACAAATTGGCCCAGTTAGGTCCTATATGACCTAAAAAGTCCATTTGGGCTCTATTAGGATCAAACAAGTCCATTTGGGATCCATTAGGACCAAAGAAGTACAAATTGGCACAGTATGGTCCTTTATGACCTAACAAGTGCATTTTGGCTCTATTAGGATCAAACAAGTCCATTTGGGCTCCAATAGGTTCAAAGAAGTACAAATTGGCCCAGTTATGTTCTATTTGACCTAAAAAGTCCATTTTTGCTCTATCAGGATGAAACAAGTCCATTTGGGCTCCAATAGGACCAAAGAAGTACAAATTGGCCCATTTAGGTCCAATATGACCTAAAAAGTGCATTTTGGCTCTATCAGGATCAAACAAGTCCATTTGGGCTCCAATAGGACCAAAGAAGTACAAATTGGCCCAGTTAGGTCCTATATGACCTAAAAAGTGTATTTTGGCTCTATTAGGATCAAACAAGAGCATTTGGGCTCCAATAGGACCAAAGAAGTACATATTGGCCCAGTTAGGTCCTATATGACCTAAAAAGTGTATTTTGGCTCTATTAGGTTCAACCAAGTGCATTTGGGCTCCATTAGGACTAAAGAAGTAAAAATTGGCCCAGTTAGGTCCTTAATGACCTAACAAGTCCATATGGGCTCTATTAGGATCAAACAAGTCCATTTGGGCTCTATTAGGTTCAAACAAGTCCATTTGGGCTCCAATTGGACCAAAGAAGTACAGATTGACCCAGTTAGGTCCTATATGACCTAAAAAGTCCATTCGGGCTCTATTAGGATTAAACAATTCCATTTGGGCTCCATTAGGACCAAAGATGTACAAATTGGCCCAGTTAGGTCCTATATGACCCAAAAAGTCCATTTTGGCTCTATTAGGATCAAACAAGTCCATTTGGGCTCCAATAGGACCAAAGAAGTACAAATTGGCCCAGATAGGTCCTATATGACCTAAGAAGTCCATTTGGGCTCTATTAGGATCAAACAAGTCCATTTGGGCTCCATTAGGACCAAAGAAGTACAAATTGGCCCAGTTAGGTCCTATATGACCTAAAAAGTCCATTTGGGATCTATTAGGATCATACAAGTCCATTTGGGCTCCAATAGGACCAAAGAAGTACAAATTGACCCAGTTAGGTCCTATATGACCTAAAAAGTGCATTTTAGCTCCATTAGGATCAAAGAAGTCTATTTGGGCTCCATTAGGAACAAAGAAGTACAAATTGGCCCAATTAGGTCCTATATGACCTAAGAAGTCCATTTGGGCTCCATTAGGATCAAACAAGTCCATTTGGGCTCTATTTGGGTCAAACAAGTCCATTTGGGCTCCATTAGGACCAAAGAAGTACAAATTGGCCCAGTTAGGTCCTATATGACCTAAAAAGTCCATTTGGGCTCTATTAGGATCAAACAAGTCCATTTGGGATCCATTAGGACCAAAGAAGTACAAATTGGCACAGTATGCTCCTTTATGACCTAACAAGTGCATTTTGGCTCTATTAGGATCAAACAAGTCCATTTGGGCTCCAATAGGTTCAAAGAAGTACAAATTGGCCCAGTTATGTTCTATTTGACCTAAAAAGTCCATTTTTGCTCTATCAGGATGAAACAAGTCCATTTGGGCTCCAATAGGACCAAAGAAGTACAAATTGGCCCAGTTAGGTCCTATATGACCTAAAAAGTGCATTTTGGCTCTATCAGGATCAAACAAGTCCATTTGGGCTCCAATAGGACCAAAGAAGTACAAATTGGCCCAGTTAGGTCCTATATGACCTAAAAAGGGTATTTTGGCTCTATTAGGATCAAACAAGTGAATTTGGGCTCCATTAGGACCAAAGAAGTATAAATTGGCCCAGTTAGGTCCTTTATGACCTAACAAGTCCATATGGGCTCTATTATGATCAAACAAGTCCATTTGGGCTCTATTAGGTTCAAACAAGTCCATTTGGGCTCCAATAGGATCAAAGAAGTACAAATTGGCCCAGTTAGGTCCTATATGACCTAAAAAGTCCATTGTGGCTCTATTAGCATCAAACAAGTCCATTTGGGCTCCAATAGGACCAAAGAAGTACAAATTGGCCCAGATAGGTCCAATATGACCTAAAAAGTCCATTTGGGCTCTATTAGGATCAAACAAGTCCATTTGGGCTCCATTAGGACCAAAGAAGTACAAATTGGCCCAATTAGGTCCTATATGACCTAAAAAGTGCATTTTAGCTCCATTAGGATCAAACAAGTCTATTTGGGCTCCATTAGGAACAAAGAAGTTCAAATTGGCCCAATTAGGTCCTATATGACCTAAGAAGTCCATTTGGGCTCTATTAGGATCAAACAAGTCCATTTGGGCTCTATTAGGGTCAAACAAGTCCATTTGGGCTCCTTTAGGAACAAAAAAGTACAAATTGGCCCAGTTAGGTCCTATATGACCTAAAAAGTCCATTTGGGCTCTATTAGGATCAAACAAGTCCATTTGGGATCCATTAGGACCAAAGAAGTTCAAATTGGCACAGTTAGGTCCTTTATGACCTAACAAGTGCATTTTGGCTCTATTAGGATCAAACAAGTCCATTTGGGCTCCAATAGGTTCAAAGAAGTACAAATTGGCCCAGTTAGGTCCTATTTGACCTAAAAATTCCATTTGTGCTCTATTAGGATGAAACAAGTCCAATTGGGCTCCAATAGGACCAAAGAAGTACAAATTGGCCCAGTTAGGTCCTATATGACCTAAAAAGTGCATTTTGGCTCTATCAGGATCAAACAAGTCCATTTGGGCTCCAATAGGACCAAAGAAGTACAAATTGGCCCAGTTAGGTCCTATATGACCTAAAAAGTGTATTTTGGATCTAATAGGATCAAACAAGTGAATTTGGGCTCCATTAGGACAAAAGAAGTATAAATTGGCCCAGTTAGGTCCTTTATGACCTAACAAGTCCATATGGGCTCTATTAGGATCAAACAAGTCCATTTGGGCTCTATTAGGTTCAAACAAGTCAATTTGCGCTCCAATAGGATCAAAGAAGTACAAATTGACCCAGTTAGGTCCTATATGACCTCAAAAGTGCATTGTGGCTCTATTAGCATCAAACAAGTCCATATGGGCTCCAATAGGACCAAAGAAGTACAAATTGGCCCAGATAGGTCCTATATGACCTAAAAAGTCCATTTGGGCTCTATTAGGATCAAACAAGTCCATTTGGGCTCCATTAGGACCAAAGAAGTTCAAAGTGGCCCAGTTAAGTCCTATATGACCTAAAAAGTCCATTTGGGCTCTATTAGGATCACACAAGTCCATTTGGGCTCCAATAGGACCAAAGAAGTGCAAAGTGGCCAAGTTAGGTCCTATATGACCTAAAAAGTGCATTTTGGCTCTATTAGGATCAAACAAGTCTATTTGGACTCCATTAGGACCAAAGAAGTACAAATTGACCCAATTAGGTCCTATATGACCTAAAAAGTCCATTTGGGCTCTACTAGGATCAAACAAGTCCATTTGGGATCCATTACGACCAAAGAAGTACAAATTGGGACAGTTAGGTCCTTTATGACCAAACAAGTGCATTTTGGCTCTATTAGGATCAAACAAGTCCATTTGGGCTCCAATAGGTTGAAAGAAGTACAAATTGTCCTAGTTAGGTCCTATTTGATCTAAAAAGTCCATTTGTGCTCTATTATGATGAAACAAGTCCATTTGTGTTCCAATAGGACCAAAGAAGTACAAATTAGCCCAGTTAGGTCCTATATGACCTAAAAAGTGCATTTTGGCTCTATCAGGATCAAACAAGTCCATTTGGGCTCCAATAGGACCAAAGAAGTACAAATTGGCCCAGTTAGGTCCTATATGACCTAAAAAGTGTATTTTGGCTCTAATAGGATCAAACAAGTGAATTTGGGCTCCATTAGGACCAAAGAAGTATAAATTGGCCCAGTTAGGTCCTTTATGACCTAACAAGTCCATATGGGCTCTATTATGATCAAACAAGTCCATTTGGGCTCTATTAGGTTCAAACAAGTCCATTTGGGCTCCAATAGGATCAAAGAAGTACAAATTGGCCCAGTTAGGTCCTATATGACCTAAAAAGTCCATTGTGGCTCTATTAGCATCAAACAAGTCCATTTGGGCTCCAATAGGACCAAAGAAGTACAAATTGGCCCAGATAGGTCCAATATGACCTAAAAAGTCCATTTGGGCTCTATTAGGATCAAACAAGTCCATTTGGGTTCCATTAGGACCAAAGAAGTTCAAAGTGGCCCAGTTAGGTCCTATATGACCTAAAAAGTCCATTTGGGCTCTATTAGGATCACACAAGTCCATTTGGGCTCCAATAGGACCAAAGAAGTACAAATTGGCCAAGTTAGGTCCTATATGACCTAAAAAGTGCATTTTGGCTCTATTAGGATCGAACAAGTCTATTTGGACTCCATTAGGACCAAAGATGTACAAATTGACCCAATTAGGACCTATATGACCTAAGAAGTCCATTTGGACTCTATTAGGATCAAACAAGTCCATTTGGGATCTAATAGGACCAAAGAAGTACAAATTGGCACAGTTAGGTCCTTTATAACCTAACAATCATTTGGCTCTATTAGGATCAAACAAGTCCATTTGGGCTCTATTAATCAAACAAGCCATTTGGATCCATAGGACCAAAGAAATACAAATTGGCCCAGTTAGGTCCTATATGACCTAAAAAGTCCATTTGGGCTCCACTAGGATCAAACAAGTCCATTTGGCCTCTATTAGGATCAAACAAGTCCATTTGGGCTCACCTATAGGACCACACAAGTCCATTTGAGCTCTATTAGGATCAAACAAGTCCATTTGGGCTCGATTAGGTACAAAGAAGTACAATTTGGCCCATTAGGTCCTTTATGACCTAACAAGTCCATTTGGGCTCTATTAGGATCAACCCCCACCATTTAGGCTCCAATAGGACCAAAGAAGTACAAATTGGCCCGATTAGGTCCTATATGACCTAAAAGTGCATTTTGGCTCTATCAGGATCAAACAAGTCCATTTGGGCTCCAATAGGACCAAAGAAGTACAAATTGCCGATTAGGTCCTATATGACCTAAAAGTCCATTTTGGATCTAATAGGATCAAACAAGTCATTTGGGCTCCATTAGGACAAAGAAGTACAAATTGGCGTTAGGTCCTATGACCTAACAAGTCCATTGGGCTCTATTAGGATCAAACAAGTCCATTTGGGCAACAACCCAATAGGACAAAAAGTACAATTGCCCATTAGGTCCTATATGACCTAAAAGTCATTTGGCTCTATTAATCAAACAAGTCCATTTGGGCTCCAATAGGACCAAAGAAGTACAAATTCTAGGTCCCATATGACCTAAAAAGTCCATTTGGGCTCTATTAGGATCAAACAAGTCCATTTGGGCTCCATTAGGACCAAAGAAGTTCAAAGTGGCCCAGTTAAGTCCTATATGACCTAAAAAGTCCATTTGGGCTCTATTAGGATCACACAAGTCCATTTGGGCTCCAATAGGACCAAAGAAGTGCAAATTGGCCAAGTTAGGTCCTATATGACCTAAAAAGTGCATTTTGGCTCTATTAGGATCAAACAAGTCTATTTGGACTCCATTAGGACCAAAGAAGTACAAATTGACCCAATTAGGTCCTATATGACCTAAAAAGTCCATTTGGGCTCTACTAGGATCAAACAAGTCCATTTGGGATCCATTAGGACCAAAGAAGTACAAATTGGGACAGTTAGGTCCTTTATGACCTAACAAGTGCATTTTGGCTCTATTAGGATCAAACAAGTCCATTTGGGCTCCAATAGGTTGAAAGAAGTACAAATTGTCCCAGTTAGGTCCTATTTGATCTAAAAAGTCCATTTGTGCTCTATTATGATGAAACAAGTCCATTTGTGCTCCAATAGGACCAAAGAAGTACAAATTAGCCCAGTTAGGTCCTATATGACCTAAAAAGTGCATTTTGGCTCTATCAGGATCAAACAAGTCCATTTGGGCTCCAATAGGACCAAAGAAG
>JAUPTC010000013.1:3865798-3891568 GCA_030762895.1 Sophora flavescens
ATATGTTATACCTCAAAATAAATACAGAAATATAAATAAAAATAAATGTATACTAAGTTTAAACTACCTATATCAATATCCCTTCGTGATGATCATCACGAGTGGCATGTACATCGTCCACCTGTGTCTCCTCGATTATAGTAGGCATGTTTGTTGAAAAAGAAGGAGTCTCAGGAATATCAAGATTTGAATCTTCATTTTCATCACTACCATTATACATGCTTTTTCCTTGGAGAACCGCGGACAACCTTTTGTTAGAAGGATCAGTGATGTAGAACACTTGTTTTGCTTGGGAAGCCATTATGAATGGCTCATTTATATGACCTAACTTGTTGAGGTCTACCAATGTGAACCCCAATTCATCGGTTTGTACACCACCGTTACTATCAACCCACTTACATTTAAATACCGGCACCGTAAGCTTAGTGTAATCGAGCACCTAAATATCTTCAATATATCCAAAGTAAGGTCTCGGTGCTTTAACGGGTTTTGTGTCCTTTGCACTAGAGAAGTGAATTGCTTCGGCCACGATCATAACCCCACTATTTTGCATGGTACTCTTGGTACTATTTCACATGTAGGGCATGCTTTATGCCCCTTGACACTGTACCCGGACAAGTTACCGTATGCTGGAAAGTCGTTGATGGTGCAAAATAACATGGCACGAAGCTTGAAAGTCTCATGAGAATACCCATCAACTACATCAACACCTTCCACCCATAGCGTTTTCAAGTCTTCAATCAAGGGACCTAGATAAACATCTAAGTCATTTCCCGGTTGCTTTGGGCCCGAAATCATCATAGACAACATCATGTATTTGCGCTTCATGCACAACCAAGGGGGCATGTTGTAAATTACCAACAGAACAGGTCATGAACTATGAATACTACTCATGTTACTATAAGGATTCATTCCATCCGTAGCAAGTCCAAGCCTTAGGTTTCTTGGCTCATCGGCGAAATCCGGAAACATAGTATCGATATTCTTCCATTGAATAGAATCAGCAGGATGACGAACCTTTCCATCACGTTTCCTCTCATCATTATGCCATCTAAGATTCTTCGCATCTTTCGCATTGGCAAACAATCGCTTGAACCTTGGAATTATTGGAAGATACCACAACACCTTCGCAGGAGGACCCTTTTTTCTCACATCATCAAGATCATCATCATCATCACCACCCTTCACTTTGTATCGTGATAACCCACATTTGGGGCAATCATGATTGTCTTCATGAACACCGGTGTACAATATGCAATCATTGGGGCATGCGTGCATCTTCTTATACTCCATACCCATAGGACACAATACCTTCTTGGCCTCATACGGTCAGGCAATGTGTTGTCCTCCGGAAGCAAGTCTTTCAATACTTCAAGCAATTCCGTGAAGCTTTTATCGGTCCAACCATTTCTTGCCTTCACACAAACCAATTTTAGCACCGCCGACAACCGTGTATGAGTAGTACACCGTGGATATAAAGGCTTATCCGCATCACCGCACAACCTATCATACACACGAGCTCGATGAAAAGATTCTTGTCCAATATCACGGATCATGTCCTCTACTCGATCATCCTCCATATCTACGTCAACGTCCTCACTTTGGGAGACATTTGCCGTACTACTCAACAACACATCACCATGCCATATCCATCTTGTATAACTCAAGAAAATCCCTTCACAAATCAAATGAGTACGTATATCCTTCACCATACATTTCCTCGTATTCAAACACTTGACATAAGGACAACAGAACATTCCATTACTATTAGGAACATTCCTTTGAGCAAATTCTATAAATTCTCCCACCCCCTTCAAATACTCAGCACTAGTACGCTTACTAACCATCCAACTACGATCCATAACTAGATAGGTCCTGTAGATATACAAAACATATATCCAATATAAGGACAATACGGGAGATTGAAAACTATAGTTTTTGAAGATTGCCAAACACTGGTCACGGCCTGGCCGTGATGAGCATCACGGCCGTGACAGATCAACCAGCAGAGCAACATGCACTCAAAACCAAAAATAGAGACGTACATTCCAAACAACTCAAACTCACGGTTTCAAGTTTCAACTACTGAGACTACAGTTTCAACATACACTCAAAACCAAAAATAAAAAAATGTGCCCTAAAGACTCACCAGAAATAGGTGCTCGCGTGGTGGTGGGGACGGGAGCTCGAGTGGTGGCCAACGTTCGATGTGGTTACTGAGAGCAGAGGGACAAGGAGAGTTAGTGCGCGGGAAAGGGAAAGAGAGATGTAAAGTTATTGCAAAGAATGAATGGAAAGACAGAGTTAGGGTTAATAGTGTACCTCACGGTGTTGGCGAAGAAGCCCTCGCGGTGGTTGCGGTGGAGATGAGCTCGTGATTAGGGCAGAGTGAGAGTGAGAGTGAGGGTTGAGAGTGAGGGTTGAGCGTGATGAAAAGAGAAAAGAGACGTACAGAGCGAAGTGCAGAAGGCGCGCGGGTGTAAACCAAAATAAAACAACATTTGACATCAGTTGTTTGTAAAGACCGATGTTAAATGTCATATATTTAATGTCAGTTGTCTTAAGAAACTGACGTTAAAAGTGTATACCTTTATCCAAAAACATTAATTCCTTTAACTATTTATTTAATTGAAGTAAAAATAAAACTTTTAACGTCAGTTGTATAAAAAACTGACGTTAAAAATAAATATTTTTTATTTTAAAAGCACTTTTAACGTCAGTTTTTGAAGACAACTGACGTTAAAAGTGTATATCTGCAAAAAAATTCATTCCTTTGACTACTGTGCTAACCCATGCACCTTGAAACTTAATCCTCTTAATGAGCATTAAGTTTATAGATAAGTTTTCAAGAAAATCAGTGAGAGACTACTCTCTATATAAAGTGCCATTCTTCTGTATCAGTATGTAAATACACCCTCTTCTTTTCCTCTATATTTCGTGCGTTTTCTATTCCTTCACAATATGGTTCTATCACATTTGAGACTTTTGTTATTTCTTCCTGGTCTCTGTCTTAATGGTCAAAAAACTTCCGAGGTTGTGTAAATCACATAATATGACTCCCTCACTTTATTCCATCTCCTCCCCTAGTGACTGTGGATAAAGCACAGATGGAGCATCAAGGACTTCAAATGAGCAGGGAGGGGATCGATGCATCCATTGGAGTTTCTGAAGACAGAACTGAGAAGAAATTGATGTTGAAGCAGAAACTTTTTAATATTTTAGTGCTATGTTGCAGAAATTTTTTATCTTTTAATCATGTAATTGTAACTTATGAATCGCTTCAATGAGATACGATTTGATTATACATATAACACTTTTATGTTAAGTGTTTATTTATTTTAATTTTCACAAGAATATGTTTACTAATTCAAGCTAGCTAATTAATGTAGATTAAAAATAAACTTGTTTAATATTTACACAAGTTGTTTACACAACTGACGCAAATAGTGATTTAATATTTACCAATTGTCACCACCTCATTTTTAACGTCAACATAATTTATGACTGCCAAGTTCCCGTATATTACATTATTTCCAATATTCATTCTGCACGATTATAATTTATAGGATTATTTACGTCAGCTATTTATTATACTGAAGTAAAAAACCACACTTTTAACGCCGGGTTGTATAAAAAACTGACGTTAAAAATAAATATGACTGCCAATCAATTGCCACCACCTCATTTTTAACGTCAACTTAATTTATGACTGCCAAGTTCCCATATATTACATTATTTCCAATATTCATTCTGCACGTTTATAATTTATAGGATTATTTATGTCAGCTATTTATTATACTGAAGTAAAAACCACACTTTTAACGTCAGTTGTATAAAAAACTGACGTTAAAAATAAATATTTTTTATTTTAAAAACACCTTTAACGTCAGTTGTATTAAACAACTGACGTTAAAGGTGTATAAGTTTCTGCAAGAATTCATTCCTTTGACTACTGTGCTACTTACCCATGCACCTTGTAACTTAATCCTCTTAATGAGCATTAAGTTTATAGGTAAGTTTTCAAGAAAATCAGAATAGCTTAGTAACTTCATCCCCTGCTCCTATAAATAGCTTCCTTCCATCCTTTTAATTTTCTGCTTCACAATATGGCTCTGCCGTGGAGATTAACTTCCTCACTCTTTCTTCCTATTCCTAGACTCAAAGGTCTTTGTCTTAATGGTCAAACAACTTCTGAGGTTGTGTAAATCACATTACATGGGTGATAAGGTTGTGTAAATCACATAGTGTGAGTTGCTCACCTTATCATCTTTCTGGAGAATCGGCAGCTAGCTACAGCACCAGAACGTCAGCTTTGGAAGCAAATGACTGTTCCAAGACCATTGCTGAAACAGATCGGGTGCACCCTTGCTCAGCCGCTCTGGAAAACTCGGTCGCTCGACTCTCCTTTCTTGCTCACCCGTGAAGGGAACGAAGCCCCTCAACAAAATGTTTAGGATTTTAAACCCTTTCAATGTAACTTATTATAGGATTTTAAACCCTATCAATGTAACTTTTTATAGGATTTTAAAGGATTTTAAACCCTTTCAATGAATGAGATCCGGTTTGGGTTATTGAATCAACTTATACTTCGCACATATATTTTAGTTTTCAAAACAGAAACACAAAACATCAAAGCAATTGTGAAACTGAAACTTTGAGGAAGGCAATGCGGAAGGGTACGTATAATAGATAAAAAAATTATTAAAATAACCTTTAACGTCTGTTGATGAAAGAACAGAAGTTAAAAGTGAAGTGACGCACTTTTAACGTCAGTTCAATGAAGAACTGACGTTAAAAGGTTCACTTTTAACGTCAGTGGTTTATTGAACTGACGTTAAAAGTGAGTCACTTCACTTTTAACGTCAGTCCTTAAAACAACTGACGTTAAAATTGAATTAATGAAGTCTGATATTTACAAAACTGCCACCGCCTCCTTTTTAACGTCTAGCTTTTTGTTAACTGACGTAAACCTTTACCGTCTAATGTATATTTTCCACTAGTGGTCCATGATATTTCTTCACTTAAATGGGCCTAACTTACTAATCTTAAGCCCAATTAAGGCATATGATACCTTGTTGGAAAGCTTATTCAGAGGCCCTTAATTTGGTCTAGGGTTAGGTCGGGATTAAAAAGCATAAATAGCAGTTTACAGCCGCACAAGCTAGAGAGAGAAGGAAATTAGACAACTTTTACAATCATTGTTTTTTGTTTTACATTATTGGGCTTAATTGGGCTTAATAAAGTTGTCTAATTTCCGTCTGTCTCTGGATTGTGCGGCTGTAAACTTCTATTTATGCTTATTAATCTTGACGTAACCCTATACCAAATTAAGGGCCTCTGAATAGGCTTTCCAACAAGGTATCATATGCCTTAATTGGGCTTAAGATTAGTAAGTGAGCCCCATTTAAGTGAAGGAACATCATGGACTGCGTGCTGATTCGTGCTAGAGAACTTGGGATCCAATTTAGCCTTGATTTCTGGCCTAATTTGATAATTCTTTGGAAATATAAAATTGTGGGTCTCTTATCTTTCTAGGGACAGCAAGATCACCAAAATCCGGTATCTGTAGCTCTAGTTATGCTCTGCGCAAGGCAACTAGGTGAGGATGAGTGAAAAACTGAAAATTAACAATGTTTAGCAATTAAGCCCAATTAAGCCCAATAATGTAAAAGCAAAAACAATGATTTTAAAAGTTGTCTAATTTTCGTCTCTCTCTGGCTTGTGCGGTTGTAAACTGCTATTTATGCTTATTAATCCTGACCCGACCCTAGAGCAAATTAAGTGCCTCTGAATAAGCTTTCCAACAACGTATCATATGCCTTAATTGGGCTTAAGATGAGTAAGTTAGACCCATTTAAGTGAAGGAACATCATGGGCTGCGTTCTGATCCGCGCCAGAGAAATCGGGACCCAATTTAGCCTTGATTTTTGCCTAATTTGACAATTCTTCTGAAACCTGAAATTGTAGGTCTCTTCCTTATCTTTCTAGGGACAGCAAGATCACCAAAATCCGATATCTGTAGCTCTAGTTATGCTCTGCGCAAGGCAACCAGGTCAGGATGAGTGAAAAATCCGAAAATTAACAATGTTTAGCAATTAAGCCCAATTAAGCCCAATAATATAAAAAGCAAAAATAACGATTGTAAAAGTTGTCTAATTTCCGTCTCTCTGTGGCTTGTGCGGCCGTAAACTGCTATTATGCTTATTAATGCTGACCTAACCCTAGACCAAATTAAGGGTCTCTGAATAAGCTTTCCAACAAGGTATCATATGCCTTAATTGGGCTTAAGATGAGTAAGTTAGGCCCATTTAAGTGAAGGAACATCATGGACTGCGCACTGATCCGTGCCAGAGTACTCGGGACCTAATTTAGCCTTGATTTTGGTCTAATTTGACAATTATTGGAAACCCGAAATTGTTGGTCTCTTACTTATCATTCTAGGGACAGCAAGATCACCAAAATCTGAAATTTGTATCTCCAGTTATGCTCTGCGCAAGGCAACAAGTCAGGATGAGTGAAAAATCCGAAAATTAACAATGTTTAGCAATTAAGCCCGATAATGTAAAAGCAAAAACAATGATTGTAAAAGTTGTCTAATTTTCGTCTCTCTCTGGCTTGTGAGGCTGTAAATTGTTATTTATGCTTACTAATCCTAACCAATTCCTAGACCAAATTAAGGGCCTCTGAATAAGCTTTCCAAGAAGTTATCGTATGCCTCAATTGGGCATAAGATTAGTAAGTTAGGCCCATTTAAGTGAAGGAACATCATGGACTGTGCACTGATCCGCGCCAGAGAACTCGGGACCCAATTTAGCCTTGATTTTGGTATAATTTGACAATTCTTGGGAAACCTGAAATTGTAGGACTCTTTATCTTTCCAGGGACAGCAAGATCTCCAAAATCCAATATCTGTAGCTCTAGTTATGTTCTGCGCAAGGCAACAAGGTTAGGATGAGTGAAAAATCCGAAAATTAACAATGTTTAGCAATTAAGCCCAATTAAGCCCAATATTGTAAAAGCAAAAACAATGATTGTAAAAGTTGTCTAATTTCCGTCTCTCTCTGGCTTGTGCGGCTGTAAACTGCTATTTATGCTTAGTAATCCTAACCAAATCCTAGACCAAATTAAGGGCCTCTGAATAAGCTTTCCAACAAGGTATCATATGCCTTAATTGGGCTTAAGATGAGTAAGTTAGGCACATTTAAGTGAAGGAACATCATGGACTGCGCACTGATCCGCGCCAGAGAACTCGGGACCCAATTTAGCCTTGATTTTGGCCTAATTTGACAATTCTTGTGCCACCCGAAATTGTAGGTCTCTTCTTTATCTTTCTAGGGGCTGCAAGATCACCAAAATCCGATATCTGTAGCTCCAGTTATGCTCTGCGCAAGGCAACAAGGTCAACATGAGAGAAAAATCCGAAAATTACCAATGTTTAGCAATTAAACCCAATTAATGCCAATAATGTAAAAGCAAAAACAATGATTGTAAAAGTTGTCTAATTTCCGTCTCTCTCTGGCTTGTGTGGCTGTAAACTTCTATTTTTGCTTATTAATCCTGACCTAACCCTAGACCAAATTAAGGGCCTCTGAATAAGATTTCCAACAAGGTATCATATGCCTTAATTGGGCTTAATATGAGTACGTTAGGCCCATTTAAGTGAAGGAACATCATGGACTGCGCACTGATCCGGGCTAGAGAACTCGGGACCCAATTTAGCCTTGATTTTGGTCTAATTTGACAATAATTGTGACACCTGAAATTGTTGGTCTCTTCCTCATCTTTCTAGGGACAACAAGATCACCAAAATCCGAAATCTGTAGCTCTATTTATGCTCTGCGCAAGGCAACAAGGTAAGGATGAGTGAAAAATCTGAAAACTAACAATGTTTAGCAATTAAGCCCAATTAAACCCAACAATGTAAAAGCAAGAACATCGATTATAAAAGTTGTCTAATTTTCGTCTCTCTCTGGCTTGTGCGGCTGTAAACTGTTATTTATGCTTATTAATCCTAACCATAAGGGCCTCTGAAAAAGCTTTCCAACAAGGTATCATATTCCTTAATTGGTCTTAAAATGAGTAAGTTAGGCCCATTTAAGTGAAGGAACATCATGGACTGCGCACTGAACCACACCAGAGAACTCGGGACCCAATTTAGCCTTGATTTTGGCCTAATTTAACAATTCTTGTGAAACCTGAAATTGTAGGTCTCTTCCTTATCTTTCTAGGGACAACAACATCACCAAAATCCGATATAATTAGCTCTAGTTATGCTCTACGAAAAGAAACAAGGTCAGGATGAGTGAAAAATCCGAAAATTAACAATGTTTTGCAATTAAGCCCAATAATGTAAAAGCAAAAACAATGATTGTAAAAGTTGTCTAATTTCCGTCTCTCTCGCTTGTGCGGTCAGAAACTGTTATTTATGCTTATTAAACCTAACCTTAAGGGCCTCTGAATAAGCTTTCCAAGAAGGTATCATATGCCTTAATTGGGCTTAAGATGAGTAAGTTAGGCCCATTTAAGTGAAGGAACATCATGGACTGTGCACTGATCCGTGCCAGAGAACTAGGGACCCAATTTAGCCTTGATTTTGGCCTAATTTGACTATTCTTGTGAATCCTGAAATTGTAGGTCTCTTCTTTATCTTCCTAGGGACATCAAGATAACAAAATATGATATCTGTAGCTCTAGTTATGCTCCGAAAAGATCAGGATGAGCGAAAAATCCGAAAATTAATAAAGTTTAGCAATTAAGCCCAAATAAGCCCAATAATGTAAAAGCAAAAACAATGATTGTAAAAGTTGTCTAATTTCCGTCTCTCTCTGGCTTGTACGGCTGTAAACTGCTATTTATGCTAGTTAATCCTAAGCTAACCCTGGACCAAATTAAGGGCCTCTGAATAAGCTTTCCAAGAAGGTATCATATGCCTTAATTGGGCTTAAGATGAGTAAGTTAGGCACATTTAAGTGAAGGAACATCATGGACTGCGCACTGATCCGCGCCAGAGAACTCGGGACCCAATTTAGCCTTGATTTTGGCCTAATTTGACAATTCTTGTGCCACCCGAAATTGTAGGTCTCTTCTTTATCTTTCTAGGGGCTGCAAGATCACCAAAATCCGATATCTGTAGCTCCAGTTATGCTCTGCGCAAGGCAACAAGGTCAAGATGAGAGAAAAATCCGAAAATTACCAATGTTTAGCAATTAAGCCCAATTAAGCCCAATAATGTAAAAGCAAAAATAATGATTGTAAAAATTGTCTAATTTTCATCTCTCTCTTGCTTGTGCGCCTGTAAACTGCTATTTATGCTTATTAATACTGACCTAAGCCTTGGCCAAATTAAGGGCCTCTGAATAACTTTTCCATCAAGGTATCATATGCCTTAAATGAGTTTAAGATGAGTAAGTTAGGCCCATTTAAGTGAAGGAACATCATGGACTGCGCATTGATCCGCGGCAGAGAACACCTGACCCAATTTAGCCTTGATTTTGGCCTAATTTGACATTTCTTGTGAAACCTGAAATTGTAGGTCTCCTTCTTATCTTTCTAGGGACAGCAAGATCACCAAAATCTGATATCTGCAGCTCTATTTATGCTCTGGTCAAGGCAATAAGTTCAGGATGGGTGAAAAATCCGAAAGTTATCAATGTTTAACAATTAAGCCCAATTAAGCCCAATAATGTAAAAGCAAAAACAATGATTGTAAAAGTTGTCTAATTTCCGTCTCTCTCTGGCTTGTGCGGCTGTAAACTACTATTTATGCTTATTATTCCTGACTAAACCCTAGACCTAATTAAGGGCCTCTGAATAAGCTTTCCAACAAGGTATCATATGCCTTAATTGGGCTTAAGATGAGTAAGTTAGGCCCATCTAAGTGAAGGAACATCATGGACTGCGTACTTATCCGCGCCAGAGAACTCCGGACCCAATTTTTCCTTGATTTTGGCCTAATTTGACAATTCTTGTGAAACCTGAAATTGTAGGTCTCTTCTTTATCTTTTTCGGGACAGCAAGATCACCAAAATCCGATATATGTGGCTCTAGTTATGTTCTGTGCAAGGCAATAAGGTCAGGATGAGTGAAAAATCCGAAAATTAACAATGTTTAGCAATTAAGCCCAATTAAGCCAAATAATGTAAAAGCAAAAAACAATGATTGTAAAAGTTGTCTAATTTCTGTCTCTCTCTGGCTTGTGCGGCTGTAAATAGCTATTTATGCTTATTAATTCTGACCTAACCCTTGACCTAATTAAGGGCCTGGGAATAAGCTTTCCAACAAGGTATCATATGCCTTAACTAGGTTTAGGATGAGTAAGTTAGGCCCATTTGAGTGAAGGAACATCATGGACTGCGCACAGATCCGCGCCAGAGAAATCGGGACCCAATTTCGCCTTGGTTTTGGCCTAATTTGACAATTCTTGTGATACCTGAATTTGTAGGTCTCTTCCTTATCTCTCTAGGGATAGCATGATAACCAAAATCCGATATCTGTAGCTCTAGTTATGCTCTGCGCAAGGCAACAAGGTCAGGATGAGTGAAAAATCCAAAAATTAACAATGTTTAGCATTTAAGCCCAATAATGTAAAAGCAAAAACAATGATAGTAAAAGTTGTCTAATTTCTGTCTCTTTGTGGCTTGTGCGCTTGTAAACTGCAATTTACGCTTATTATTCTTGACCTAACCCTAGTTCAAATTAAGGGCCTCTGAATAAGCTTTCCAACTAGGTATCATATGCCTTAATTGGGCTTAAGATGAGTAAGTTAGGCCCATTTAAGTGAAGGAACATCATGGACTACGTACTGATCCGAGCCATAGAACTCGGGACCCAATTTAGCCTTGGTTTTGTCCTAATTTGATAATTCTTGTGAAACATGAAATTGTAGGTCTCTTCCTTATCTTTCTAGGGACAGCAAGATCACCAAAATCCGATATATGTTACTCTAGTTGTGCTCTGCGCAAGGCAACAAGGTCAAGATGAGTGAAAAATCTAAAAATTAACAATGTTTAGCAATTAACCCCAATAATGTAAAAGCAAAAACAATGATAGTAAAAGTTGTCTAATTTCTGTCTCTTTATGGCTTGTGCTGCTGTAAACTGCAATTAATGCTTATTATTCCTGACCTAACCCTAGACCAAATTAAGGGCCTCTGAATAAGCTTTCCAACAAGGTATCATATGCCTTAAATGGGCTTAAGATGAGTAAGTTAGGCCCATTTAAGTGAAGGAACATCATGGACTGCGCACTGATCCGAGTCAGAGAACTCGGGACCCAATTTATCCTTGATTTTAGGCTAATCTGACAATTCTTGTGAAACATGAAATTGTAGGTCTCTTCCTTATCTTTCTAGGGACAGCAAGATCACCAAAATCCGATATCTGTAGCTCTAGTTATGCTCTGCGCAAGGCAACAAGATCAGGATGAGCGAAAAATCCGAAAATTAATAAAGTTTAGCAATTAAGCCCAAATAAGCCCAATAATGTAAAAGCAAAAACAATGACTGTAAAAGTTGTCTAATTTTCGTCTCACTCTGGCTTGTGCGGCTGTAAACTGCTATTTATGCTTATCTGACCTAACCCTAGACCAAATTAAGTGCCTCTGAATAAGCTTTCCAACGAGGTATCATATGCCTTCATTGGGCTTAAGATGAGTAAGTTAGGCCCATTTAATTGAAGGAACATCATGGACTGCACACTGATCCGTGCTAGAGAACTCGGGACACAATTTAGACTTGATTTTTGCCTAATTTGACAATCCTAGTGAAACCTGAATTTGTATGTCTCTTCCTTATCTTTCTAGGGACATCAAGATCACCAAAATCTGTTATCTGTAGCTCTAGTTAAGCTATGCGCAAGGCAACAAGGTCAAGATGAGTGAAAAATCCGAAAATTAACAATGTTTAGCCATTAAGCCCTATAATGTAAAAGCAAAAACAATGATTGTAAAAGTTGTCTAATTTTCGTCTCTCTTTGCTTTTTGGGGCTGTAAACAGCTATTTATGCTTATTAATCATGACTGATAGTGTGATTTTACATGATGTTTCATATATACTTTTGCATGCATTTTTCATATAGATTAGGCATTCTTAGTTTGATTTTAGTTAGTTTTTCCCTTGGAACGGGTGAAGCGGTTTCTTGGTGTTGTTTTGCAGGCATTAATGTAAAAATGATCAAAATCAGCCTTGATGGAGCTTGGATGAAACAGAGCTTGAAAAGTGAAGAATATGAGCCAAACAGAGCCCATCACGGCTTGGCCGTGATGACCATCACGGCCATGATCAAGCAGAGAAGAAGGCAAAAGTTAGAAGCTGTCACAGCCTAGCCGTGATTCCCATCACGACCGTGACAGGCTAGATTTTAATGTCTCGCGTCGTGAACTCTACTCTCGCCTCGCGAGAGTCAAAAATGGAAAACACGCCTTTGACAGAACGCGTCACGGCCATCACGGCGGTGATGCGTGGCCTTCCTATAAATAAGAACGCAGCAGACAGAAAAATGGAGTCCAGAGAGGGGTTCTTGGAGGCAGACTGAGAGGCTGCGACTGGAAGAGGGTTCCAGCCCTGAAGGGGGATGTTTTCCTTGCTCTGGGACTGAAAGAAGATTGGAGGATCCTTCTATGGAGTTTGCTTCATCCCTTCTCTCTTTCTCTTTGTATTCTCTTTTTATGAGTAGTTAAATCCCTGTTGATTGGGATTAGATGTAATCAAACCAAACTTCATGCATTTATCTTGACTGATTATTCTATGTTTATGCCTTCATATTAGTGTTTATTTTTCAGTGCTTAATGCTTGTTGTGGCTAGCACCCCCATGACTCGATTTGTGTTTTGGTATGCAATGGGGACGTTCGTATCAGAACCGGAACTGAATTTAATCACCTAGTAACCCTTTCATCTAGGAATGGAGTTAGGTTTACTAGTAATCGCGTAATCCCTAAAATTAATGCAAATTCATTAATCTAGGCCACCTAAGGAATTAGGGTCTATTAGTGGATTTAGGCTCTTGCCATCCGAGGAATCGGGGTTTGAGTAATTTAGTGGATTGATTTTAATATCTGAAGCATGAATGGGAGGTATCTAGTCCTGATAGTACATGAGTTAGAGGTTTGGTGAAGTCTAGTCCCAACATATCCTTTATGCACTCCAATTGTTTGTTAAAATTCCCCAAAAAGACAAAAAGATTTTATTCCTTTTCTTTTGTTTGATTTGATTTCTCTGTTTAGTCTAGATAGTTGCCGAGCTTGTGAATTGGTAATTGACATCCAATCCCCGTGGATACGATAAACCGGTCTCACCACCGTATTACTTGCACGACTGGGTATACTTGCCCAGATTCGTCAACAAGTTTTTGGCGACGTTGCCGGGGATTGGTTTTGCCAATATCAACAGTAACAAAGGAGACAACTAATTTAGACATTTTTATTCTTTTTTATTTTTCTGTATATATTTGATCTTTTTGTTTTGAGTTGTGTTTGTGCAAGGTGGATGCAGTTCATGGACAATTGTTATTATCCACCTGATGAGGAAGCCTCAAGTCACGCTTTGGAAGACAACTGGTGTTTGGGAGACTGCATGCATTTGATGGATCTTGTTACTCCCGCACAAGTTGATTATATGACGGGAAGGCTTATATATAACTTTTCCGAGGAGGATTGGGAAACCTATTGTTCATATTTATCACCTCCACCACCATGTATGATTCCCATAGAGCCACAAGAAGCAGAATTTGAGAACAATCTGGTTGTGGGAATGGATCAAATTGAAGAATGGGAATGGAAGGAGCAAACACCGTTGAAAACTGCTCTAGAACAATATTCCCAAGAGCTATCCTCCTCTGAGGCCAAGGCAAGAGCCAACTGTGACAGTATCGAAGCTGTGAAGCAGAACTTCAAAACGCAAGTTGAGGAGATTTGCAAACAGTTAGTACAAGAGTCACATGAAGCCCAAATTGAGCAAAATCTGGTTTTGGGGATAGTTCAAGATGAAGACGAAGTGGTAGCGGATTCCACCATGCTTGCTAAGGAATCTGATTTTTCTGCATTAGACAAATATGTTGGCTTGCATGCATGTGTGGACACTGGTAAGTTAGTCCCTTCCACTTGTCTGTCAAACTTCCTGGTGACAATGCCATTTGACCCGCTAGGAAGTGAGTGCATCATTGTAGTTAAGGAGGTCAATGGTGTTTTCACACAATGGCTAGGTGGAATTGAGGATAAAGTCATACTACTTCTGCAATCTCCACTCCAATTACCATTTGATCCGGGAGGAAGATCCTAGCAAGTCAAGCTAGTGACGTTAAAGAAGCGCTTAGTGGGAGGCAACCCAACTTTTCTTAACCCTTCTTTTTAGTTGTTTTCATTTTCTTACTAATTTTGTTTTTGATTTTAACCTCTTGAATAATTTGAGAAGATCAAGAGGAAAAATAATAAATTGAGAATTGCCAAGTGATTTCAGGGAAAGAAGGGAAGGAAGAGCAAGAAGACAAGAAAAAAACAACCCAACTTTCATGCAGTTTCTGACTGGAATGAGAAGCCAACACCTGCTACCGCCTCGGTAAGCCGTTCCAATTTTTTTATTTTTTTTATTTTACTTTTCTCCTTTCTCCATCTTGATTGTTTACATTGGGGACAATGTAAATTGTTAAGCTTGGGGTAGGGGTATTTTGCATTTGCATTTTGCATGTTGCATTCATATAGTTTTGCATGATAGTTTGCATGATCACATGATTCGATTGCCCTTGTTTAGATTTTGCATCCAAATTGTGAAAACTGAGTGCCAAATAAATTGTGATAGTGAATTGTTGAACCCAATCTGTTTATTCTTGTGATAAGGCTGCAAATGAAAATGCTTGAGATACTCTGTGTTAGTTGATAATTAGCATATGGTTCTGTAGATTTGTGTTTCTCATTGATTCTTGAACTAAAAGGTGAGATTTTGAGCAAAAGGGGTACTCACTAAATATACCCCATTCTTTGTGTTAGAGTGTTATTTCTCTTGGATTGTTTTCTCTAGAACTTGACTTGAAACCATTTTGAAGCTTAAAAATTTTTGAAAATATTTTTGAAAATGATTGAGGCAATAGATATTTTTCTGGCCTTCTGAGCTTTGAATGGCTAAATGCTACCCTTTAGTTGCCCAATTTTGAGCTTGAAAGAATGAAATACTTTTCTTGGTACCTTGAAATTTATTGATAAATATGCTTGGTAGGATACCTTCTAAAGTATTACAAAAGGGTGAAAAGGTAGTGAAAAAGTTTGGGATGAAAAGAATCAATAATTCTATTGAGTTGAAAAATCTCCCCTTCTCCAAATAAAAGAAAAACAAAAGAAAAAGAAAAATATATAGAGAAGGGGATGACAAAAAAAAAATGAGAAAAAGAAAAGAAAAGAAAGAAAGAGAGGTGGAAAAAGGAACTGGAACCCAAAAGGTATTTTAGAAGGTCATGCTTTGTAAATGTTGATATGTTGTGTAGCCTTTTGAAATGTCCTTTTCTTGATTTCCCCACCTAACGATTAATCCCATGGCCACGTTACAACCAAGTAAAAGACCTCTTGATTCTAAATTGTTTTCATTAATGAAGTAGAGATTTGGTTGATAGTCAAGCCTATGGTAGGATTCATTCCTTGAGGGAAATGGAGCGAATTGTCTTATATCCTTAACACTTGAGTGAGGTGAGAAAGAGAGCCAAGCAAATGAATAAGCTTGGGGTGAACTTCATGTGAGAAAGAGTGCCCAAATCAGTGAGAATATGAGTCTAAGAAACCTAAGCCTCTAATTGGACTTGAACTGATTGTCTCTTGCTGAACTATTTGAAATGCCTGTTACTTGGATTAGTATTTACTCGGGTTCTTAGTTCACTATCCATGCCTTGATTATTTTGATATTCTGGCCTTAGTGATTTCTTGAGGACAAGCAATTGAATAAGCTTGGGGTGATTTGATAGTGTGATTTTACATGATGTTTCATATATACTTTTGCATGCATTTTTCATATAGATTAGGCATTCTTAGTTTGATTTTAGTTAGTTTTTCCCTTGGAACGGGTGAAGCGGTTTCTTGGTGTTGTTTTGCAGGCCTTAATGTAAAAATGATCAAAATCAGCCTTGATGGAGCTTGGATGAAACAGAGCTTGAAAAGTGAAGAATATGAGCCAAACAGAGCCCATCACGGCCTGGCCGTGATGACCATCACGGCCTGGCCGTGATGACCATCACGGCCTGGCCGTGATGACCATCACGGCCTGGCCGTGATGACCATCACGGCCATGATCAAGCAGAGAAGAAGGTAAAAGTCAGAAGCTGTCACAGCCTAGCCGTGATTCCCATCACGGCCGTGACAGGCTAGATTTTAATGTCTCGCGTCGCGAACTCTACTCTCGCCTCGCGAGAGTCAAAAATGGAAAACACGCCTTTGACAGAACGCGTCACGGCCTGGCCGTGATGGCCATCACGGCCGTGATGCGTGGCCTCCCTATAAATAAGAACGCAGCAGACAGAAAAAGGGAGTCCAGAGGGGGGTTCTTGGAGGCAGACTGAGAGACTGCGGCTGGAAGAGGGTTCCAGCCCTGAAGGGGGATGTTTTCCTTGCTCTGGGACTGAAAGAAGATTGGAGGATCCTTCTATGGAGTTTGCTTCATCCCTTCTCTCTTTCTCTTTGTATTCTCTTTTTATGAGTAGTTAAATCCCTGTTGATTGGGATTAGATGTAATCAAACCAAACTTCATGCATTTATCTTGACTGATTATTCTATGTTTATGCCTTCATATTAGTGTTTATTTTTCTGTGCTTAATGCTTGTTGTGGCTAGCACCCCCATGACTCGATTTGTGTTTTGGTATGCAATGGGGACGTTCGTATCAGAACCGGAACTGAATTTAATCACCTAGTAACCCTTTCATCTAGGAATGGAGTTAGGTTTACTAGTAATCGCGTAATCCCTAATCTTAATGCAAATTCATTAATCTAGGCCACCTAAGGAATTAGGGTCTATTAGTGGATTTAGGCTCTTGCCATCCGAGGAATCGGGGTTTGAGTAATTTAGTGGATTGATTTTAATATCTGAAGCATGAATGGGAGGTATCTAGTCCTGATAGTACATGAGTTAGAGGTTTGGTGAAGTCTAGTCCCAACATATCCTTTCTGCACTCCAGGTGTTTGTTAAAAGTCCCCAAAAAGACAAAAAGATTTTATTCCTTTTCTTTTGTTTGAGTTGATTTCTCTGTTTAGTCTAGATAGTTGCCGAGCTTGTGAATTGGTAATTGACATCCAATCCCCGTGGATACGATAAACCTGTCTCACCACCGTATTACTTGCACGACTGGGTATACTTGCCCAGATTCGTCAACACTGACCAAACCCTAGACCAAATTAAGGGACTCTGAATAAGCTTTCGAACAAGGTATCATATGCCTTAATTGGGCTTAAGATGAGTAAGTTTGGCCCATTTAAGTGTAGGAACATCATGGACTGCGCACTGATCTGCGCCAGAGAACTCGGGACCAAATTTAGCCTTAATTTTGGCCTAATTTGATAATTCTTGGGTAAACCTGAAATTGTAGGTCTCGTCCTTATCTTTATAGGGGCAGCAAGATCACCAAAATCCGATATCTATAGTTCTAGTTATGCTTTGCATAAGGCAACAAGGTCAAGATGAGTGAAAATCCGAAAATTAACAATGTTTAGAAAATAAGCCCAATTAAGCCCAATAATGTAAAAGCAAAAACAATGATTGTAAAAGTTGTCTAATTTTCGTCTCTCTGGCTTGTACAGCTATAAACTGCTATTTTTGCTTATCAATCCTGACCTAACCCTAGACCAAATTAAGGTCCTCTGCATAAGCTTTCCAACAAGGTATCATATGCCTTAATTGGGCTTTAGATGAGTAAGATAGGCCCATTTATGTGAAGGAACATCATGGACTGCGCACTGAACCGTGCACGAGAACTCGGGACCCAATTTAGCCTTGATTTTAGCCTAATTAGACAATCCTTGTGAAACCTGAAATTGTAGGTCTCTTCCTTATCTTTCTAGGGACAGCATGATCACCAAAATCCGATATATGTAGCTCTAGTTATGCTCTGCGCAAGGCAACAAGATCAAGATGAGCGAAAAATCCGAAAATTAACAATATTTAGTAATTAAGCCCAATTAAGCCCAATAATGTAAAAGCAAAAACAATGATTGTAAAAGTTGTCTAATTTTCGTATCTCTCTTGGTTGTGCGGCTGTAAACTGCAATTTATGCCTATTAATCCTGACCTAACCCTAGACCAAATTAAGGGCCTTTGAATAAGCTTTCCAACAAGGTATCATATGCCTTAATTGGGCTTAAGATGAGTAAGTTAGGCCCATTTGAGTGAAGGAACATCATGGACTGCGCACTGATCCGCGCCAGAGAAATCGGGACCTAATTTCGCCTTGGTTTTGGCCTAACTTGACAATTCTTATGATACCTGAATTTGTAGGTCTCTTCCTTATCTCTATAGGGACAACATGATCACCAAAATCCGATATCTGTAGCTCTAGTTATGCTCTGTGCAAGGCAACAAGGTCAGGATGAGTGAAAAATACGAAAATTAACAATGTTTAGCATTTAAGCCCAATAATGTAAAAGCAAAAACAATAATAGTAAAAGTTGTCTAATTTCTGTCTCTTTATGGCTTGTGCGGCTGTAATATGCAATTAATGCTTATTATTCTTGACCTAACCCTAGACCAAATTAAGGACCTCTGAATAAGCTTTCCAACAAGGTATCATATGCCTTAATCGGGCTTTAGATGAGTAAGTTAGGCCCATTTAAGTGAAGGAACATCATGGACTACGCACTGATCCGAGCGAGAGAACTCGGGACCCAATTTAGCCTTGATTTTGTCCTAATTTGACAATTCTTGTGAAACCTGAAATTGTAGGTCTCTTCCTTATCTTTCTAGGGACAACGAGATCACCAAAATCCTATATATGTTGCTCTAGTTATGCTCTACGCAAGGCAACAAGGTCAGGATGAGTGAAAAATCTGAAAATTAACAATGTTTAGCAATTAAGCCCAATTAAGCCGAATAATGTAAAAGCAAAAACAACGATTGTAAAAGTTGTCTAATTTTCGTCTCTCTCTGGCTTGTGCGGCTGTAAACTGCTATTTATGCTTATTAATCCTGCCCTAACCCTAGACCAAATTAAGGGCCTCTGAATAAGCTTTCCAACAAGGTATCATATGCCTTAAATGGTCTTAAGATGAGTAAGTTAGGCCCATTTTAGTGAAGGAACATCATGGATCGTATTGCCTCGATCCGCGTCAGAGAACTCGGGACCCAATTTATCCTTGATTTTGGCCTAATCTAACAATTCTCGTGAAACCTGAAATTGTAGGTCTCTTCCTTATCTTTCTAGGGACTGCAAGATCACCAAAATCCGATATATGTAGCTCCAGTTATGCTCTGTGCAAGGCAACAAGGTCAGGATGAGTGAAAAATCCGAAAATTAACAATGATTAGCAATTAAGCCCGATAATATAAAAGCAAAAACAATGATTGTAAAAGTTGTCTAATTTCCGTCTCTCTCTTGCTTGTGCGGCTGTAAACTGCTATTTATGCTAATTAATCCTAAGCTAACCCTAGACCAATTTAAGGGCCTCTGAATAAGCATTCCAACAAGGTATCATATGCCTTAATTGGGCTTAAGATGAGTAAGTTCGGCCCATTTAAGTGAAGGGACTTCATGGTCTGCACACTGATCCGTGCTAGAGAACTCGGGACCCAATTTAGACTTGATTTTTGCCTAATTTGACAATCCTAGTGAAACTTGAAATTGTATGTCTCTTCCTTATCTTTCTAGGGACATCAAGATCACCAAAATATGTTATCTGTAACTCTAGTTAAGCTATGCGCAAGGCAACAAGGTCAGGATGAGTGAAAAATCCAAAAATTAACAATGTTTAGCAATTAAGCCCAATAATGTAAAAGCAAAAACAATGATTGTAAAAGTTGTCTAATTTCCATCTCTCTCTGCGTTGTGGGGCTGTAAACAGCTATTTATGCTTATTATTCCTGACCAAACCCTAGACCAAATTAAGGGCCTCTGAATAAGCTTTCGAACAAGGTATCATATGCCTTAATTGTGCTTAAGATGAGTAAGTTTGGCCCATTTAAGTGAAGGAACATCATGGACTACGTACTGATCCGCGCCAGAGAACTCGGGACCCAATTTTGCCTTGATTTTGGCCTAATTTGATAATTCTTGGGTAAACCTGAAATTGTAGGTCTCGTCCTTATCTTTATAGGGGCAGCAAGATCACCAAAATCCTATATCTGTAGCTCTAGTTATGCTCTGCGTAAGGCAACAAGGTCAGGATGAGTGAAAAATCCGAAAATTAACAATGTTTAGCAATTAAGCCCAATTAAGCCCAATAATGTAAAAGCAAAAACAATGATTGTAAAAGTTGTCTAATTTCCGTCTCTCTGGCTTGTGCAGCTGTAAACTGCTATTTTTGCTTATCAATCCTGACCTAACCCTAGACCAAATTAAGGGCCTCTGAATAAGCTTTCCAACAAGGTATCATTGTTGGGAAAGATAGCAAATAAGAACACCTAATACAAGGCCAGTGGATAATTGATTATCCACTGGCCTTGTATTAGGTGTTCTTATTTGCTATCTTTCCCAACAAGTGGTATTAAGAGCTTCGGTTCATTACACAGTTTAACTTGTGTTATTCACAATGGATGAGTCAACCTCGACGGCATCCGCAACAATGATTAAGTTAACCTCTTCAAACTATTCCATTTGGAAGCCCAGAATCGAGGACATCCTCTACTGCAAAGATTTGTTCCAACCTTTGCAAAACAAAGGGACGAAGCCAGATGGCAAGTCTGATGATGATTGGAATTTGATGAACAGGAAAACTGTTGGAGAAATTCGACAATGGATAGATCAAAGTGTTTTTCATCACGTGGAACAAGAAACAGTTGCGTTCACGTTATGGACGAAACTAGAAACATTGTACGAGAGAAAGACGGCCCAGAATAAAGCCTCTATTATTCGGCGATTGGTGAACCTCAAGTATAGAGAGACCCGAAGTGTTTCCGAACACTTGAGCGATTTTCAAGGATTGGTAAATCAACTCACCAATATGAAAATGGTACTTGACGATGAATTGCAAGCATTGTTACTACTCAGTTCCTTACCAGATAATTGGGACACACTTGTGGTTTCATTGAGTAACTCAGCACCACAAGGTGTTCTAACATTGGACATAGTAAAAGATAGCATGTTCAATGAAGAATCAAGAAGGAAGGAACAAGGAATGCCGACAGATTCTGAGGCTCTTGTCACAGAGTATCATGGAAGAAGCATCCACAATAAGTTCAACACTAGAGACAAGTCAAGGGGCAAGTCAAGAGATAAGTTCAGAGGAAGATCGAGGACAAGAAGAGACGTAGAATGTTACTACTGTCACGAGAAAGGCCATATGAAGGGAGAATGCAGGAAGCTCAAAAGAGAGCAGTAAGAAAATGGTGATGCGAGTAACGTAGCCGCTACCATTTTTCATGGCAACGAGGTAATCTTTGTTTGCGATGATGGTCATGTTAATTTGACATCACAAGATACATGTAGGGTCGTGGATTCTGGTGCATCATTTCATGTAACTTCACGAAGGGATTTTTTTCTTCCTATACAAACGGTGATTTTGGTCATGTGAGAATGGGGAATGATAATAGATCCAAGATTGTGGGTAAAGGAGATGTTTGCCTAGAAACAAACACTGGTTGTCGCCTAACATTGAAAGATGTGAGACATGTTCCTGACATGCGTCTCAATCTAATATCCACAGGCCTACTAGATGAAGAAGGCTATACTAGTGTGTTTGGAGATAGGAAATGGAAGCTAACACAAAGTTCCCTAGTGATAGCCCGAGGCAAGAAAGTAAGCACTCTTTATGTTATAGAAGCCAAAGTCAATAATGGGTGTGTTAATTCTCTCGGAGAAGACTCCTCGGTTGAGCTATGGCATAAACGGCTCGGACATATGAGTGAGAAGGGACTTCAAATTCTAGCCAAAAGAGATACACTGGCAGCTGTGAAAGGATCGAAAATGTCACTTAAGCCATGTACTCATTGCTTGGCTGGGAAGCAACATAGAGCTTCATTCCGCTACAATGCCCCACATAGAAGACCCAATGTTTTAGATTTGATATATTCTGATGTTTGTGGTCCAATGGCAACTAGTACTCTGACATGCGTGCGAACGCACGTGCGATACGGCAAGTGTACCGGATTGTCGCCAAGTAATAAAAGATATCGATCCCACAGAGACTGTGATCCCGAATCGCAGTTAATTATCAAATTGAGTAAATCTGGACTGTGTAAAAAGGATTTTTATATTTTGAAATGGTTTTGAATTTTGAATTAAGAAATAATTAAAACAGAATCAAACAAAACAGAAAACAAATCTTTTTTGGTTTTTCAGATCTAAATGGGTTCCTAGGGATTTAGGTTACCAACAAGATCGTTTACGTTGCTGAGTCGATTACCCTCGTTAATTATCGAAATTGCCTTGAAGGCGAATTTATCCTCGAATAGCTTAAGCTCCCTCTCGGGTTACAAAAGCCGTGCCCAATTGAACCAACCCCTACTCTCGTGGTAGTCGAACTCAGATTGGACCCTTTGCGTTTCGTGACAATTCGTTGATCCTCGAAGGATGGCTTCAAACTCTCGTGATTTCAGTCCTAAGTCTGATTCTATAGATCCGACACATAAGTTCACCGCTAGGTTCCTCATTAGAATGTCTATGACACGCAAACAAGTGGCCACCGAATTTACGAGTGATTCAAACACTAGAAATCAGATCTAAAACAAAATCGTAATTAACAAAGATATTACATCAAATCAACATCATAAACAAAACTTGGGCATAGCCCCAATCCCTAGAAACTAAGCTACTACTCAAGCCTTGCCATGGAGATGACAGGCTTGATTACAAATAACATGAAAATAAAACTAAAAGAAGAAGGAGAAGGAGAAGAAGAAAGAGATCCTAAATTATAGCCTAAGTAGAAGCCAAGAGTCCTCTTTGCCTCTGCCTTGATCCCCTATTTATAGAATTGGGAAGTTAGAGTCCTAATCCAACTCAAATTCTGATCCAATTCAGTTGCTTCAGGTCCAAGTAATGCGCGTCACGACCGTGATGACCATCACGGCTAGCCCGTGACGGCTTCTGTTTCTGGCAATCCTATGGATTTCAGATCATTCGCGACGCAAGCCTTCAATTTGTAGCCCATGATAGGAATTACGGCTAAGCCGTGATGGATTCTGACTTGTGGGGGTTTTAGGTCACGGCCGTGATGGTCATCACGGCTAGGCTGTGACCGGTTCTGACTTCAGCCTTTCTTCCTTTTCAGTTTTGCTCGATCGTGGCCGTGATGGGCATCACGGCTAGGCCGTGATGGGCATCACGGCTAGGCCGTGATGGGCTCTGTTTGGCTCATTTTCTTCACTTTTCAAGCCCTATTTTCATCCAAACTCCATCATGGTTGATCTTGAGCTTTTTATCCTTGATTTCTGCAAAACAACACCACGAAAACCGCCTTACCCGTTCCAAAGTAAAAATAACCAAAAAATAAAATGAAATATGCCTAAACTACATGAAAATGCATGCAAAATGATAGACAAGGGTGAGGTGAAATCACACTCATCAAATCACCCCAAGCTTAAGATTTTGCTTGTCCTCAAGCAATTACCAAGGCCATAAGATATAAATAATCAAAGCGTGGATAGTGAATCAAGAACCCGAGAAACTAATCCAAGTGACAGACATATTCAAATAAATCCCCAAGAGATAATCGATTTCAAGTCCAATTAGAAGCTTGGGTTCATCAAATTCATGTACTCACTGATTCAGGCACTCGTCTCACCTCACTCAAGTGTTCCAGGGTATATGACAATCCGCTCAATTTCCTCAAGGGAAATTACTCTACCATAGGCTTGACTATTAACCAAATCTCCACTTTATTAATGAAAACACATAAGAATCAAGAGGTCTTTTTCTTTGGTTGTAACGGGGCCATGGGATTAATAATTAGGTGGGGAAATCAAGAAAAGGAATTTTCAAGAAGGCTAAACAAATCATCAAACATTGCAAAGCATGACACCTTCTAAAATACCTTTTTGGGCTTTGATTCATTTTTCCACCTTTCTTTCTTTTTATTTTTATTTCTCACTTTCTTTTGTCATCCCCTTCTCCATATTTTCTTTTTTTGTGTTTATTTCATTTTATTTATTTGGAGAAGGGGAGAGTTTTAGCTCAAGAGAAATACTTTCTAACTTTCTCATCCCATACTTTTTCAAACTACCTTTTTACCCTTTTTGTAATACTTTAAAAGGTGCCATACCAAGCATTATTTATCAAAACATTTCATGGTACCAAGAAAAGTATTTTATTCTTTTAGGCTCAAAATTGGGCAACTAAGGGGTAGCATTTAATCAATCAAAGCTCAGAAGACCGGAAAAATACCTAGTGCCTCAATCATTTTCAAAAATGTTTTAAAAATTTTTCAAGTTTCAAAACGGTTTCAAGTCAAGTTCTAGAGAATACAATCCAAGAGGAATTAAAACACTCTATCACAAAGAATGGGGTAGATTTAGTGAGTATCCCTTTTTGGCTCAAAATCTTACATTTAGTAGTTCAAAAATCAGAGAGAATCACAAATTTAAGGAACCACATGGTAATTATCAACTATCAAAAGATTATCTCAAAAATTTTTATTTTTAGCCTTGTCACAAGAATAATAACAAATTGGGTTCAAAAATTCACTATCTCAATTCATTTGGCACCAAGTTCTCACAGTTGGATGCATATTCTAAGTGAGGGGCAATCTAGAGAATGTGATCATGCAAAACTATGCCTATGTGAATGCAATATGAATGCAACAATGCCTATGTGAATGCAATATGAATGCAACAATGCAAATGCAAAAATACCCCTACCCCAAGCTTAAAACTTACATTGTCCCCAATGTAAATAATCAAGTCGGAGAGAGGAGAAAAATGGAACAACTTACCGAGGTGGTAGCGGGTGTTGGATCACATTCCAGTCAAAAGCTTGTTGGAAACTGCATCACGGCCGTGAGGCTCATCACGGGCAGGCCGTGATCCTTTCTGGTCTTCATAAGTTGCCCTGTCACGGCCGTGACCTCGCATCACGGCTGAGGCTGTGATGCTCTCGATCTTAGCATCCTACTCATCACGCCCGTGATGGATATCACGGCTGGGCCGCGATCCTTTCTGGTCTCCTTTATTAGCTCATCACGGCCGTGACCACTGTCACGGCCTGGGCGTGATGGCTTCTGACTTTATTTTTCCCAACCCTTCTTGCTCTTCCTTCCTTCTCAACCTGAAAACACTAGACAAATCTATTAATTTATGATTTTTTTTTTGCCTCTTGATCTTCTCAAATTATTCAAGAGATAAATTCAAAAACAAAAGGAAAAGGGAAAGAAAGCTTGGGTTGCCTCCCAAGAAGCGCTTATTTATGGTCTTAAGCTTGACCATACTTCCTTCAATCAACCGGGGTCGACTGGGCGTAGAAGTGCAGGAACACTTCTTTTCCACGGAACTCCTTCGAAAAGCCGATTCTGCTCATACGGCCAATTATGCTTCCGCTTCGCTCTTTTCTCTCGGAGCTTCCTGACCTTCCTTCCTCCCGACGGAAGTTTTGTTTCCGCATGATCAACAACTCCAACCTCGTCACTATAGGGTGCATCATCAACCATGCATATCTTTGGAGTCGCT
>JAUPTC010000013.1:3892068-3931601 GCA_030762895.1 Sophora flavescens
ACGTCCATTTGGGCTCTACTAGGATCACACAAGTCCATTTGGGCTTTATTTGGATCAAACAAGTCCATTTGGGCTCCATTAGGACCAAAGAAGTACAAATTGGCACAGTTAGATCCTTTATGACCTAAAATGTCCACTTGGGCTCTATTAGGATCAAACAAGTCCATTTGGGCTCCAATAGGTCCAAAGAAGTACAAATTGACCCAGTTAGGGCCTATATGACCTAAAAAGTCCATTTGGGCTCTATCAGGATCAAACAAGTCCATTGTGGCTCCAATAGGACCAAAGAAGTAAAAATTGGCCCAGTTAGGTCCTTTATGACCTAAAAAGTCCATTTGGGCTCTATTAGGATCAAACAGGTCCATTTGGGCTCCATTAGGACCAAAAAAGTACAAATTGACCCAGTTTGGTCCTTTATGACCTAACAAGTCCATATGGGCTCTATTAGGATCAAACAAGTCCATTGGGGCTCTATTAGGATCAAACAAGTCTATTTGTCCTCCAATAGGACAAAAGAAGTACAGATTGGCCTAGTATATGACCTAAAAAGTGCATTTTGGCTCTATTAGGATCAAACAAGTCCATTTGGGCTCCAATAGGACCAAAGAAGAACAAATTGGCCCAGTTAGGTCCTATATAACCTAAAAAGTGCATTTTGGCTCTATTAGGATCAAACAAGTCCATTTGGGCTCCAATAGGACCAAAGAAGTACAAATTGGCCCAGTTAGGTCCTATATGACCTAAAAAGTGCATTTTGGCTCTATTAGGATCAAACAAGTCCATTTGGGCTCCAATAGGACCAAAGAAGTACAAATTGGTCCATATAGCTCCTATATGACCTAAAAAGTCCTTTTGGGCTCTATTAGGATCAAACAAGTCCATTTGGGCTCTATTAGGGTCAAACAAGTCCATTTGGGCTCCATTAGGACCAAAGAAGTACAAATTGGCCCAGTTAGGTCCTTTATGACCTAAAAAGTCCACTTGGGCTCTATTAGGATCAGACAAGTCCATTTGGGATCCAATAGGACCAAAGAAGTACAAATTAGCCCAGTTAGGTCCTATATGTCCTAAAACGTCCGTTTGGGCTCTATTAGGATCAAACAGGTCCATTTGGGCTCCAATAGGACCAAAGAAGTACAAATTGGCCCAGTTAGGTCCTTTATGACCTAACAAGTCCATTTGGGCTCTATTAGGATCAAACAAGTCCATTTGGGCTCTATTAGGGTCAAACAAGTCCATTTGGCCTCCATTAGGACCAAAGAAGTACAAATTGGCCCAATTAGGTCCTATATGACCTAAAAAGTCCATTTGGGCTCCAATAGGACCAAAGAAGTACAAATTGGCCCAATTAGGTCCTATATGACCAAAAAAGTCCATTTGGGCTCTATTAGGATCAAACAAGTCCATTTGGGCTCCAATGGGACCAAAGAAGTACAAATTGGCACAGGTTGGTCCTTTATGACCTAACAAGTCCATTTGGGCTCTATCAAACAAGTTCATTTGGGCTCTATTAGGGTCAAACAAGTCCATTTGGGCTCCATTAGGACCAAAGAAGTACAAATTGGCCCAGTTAGGTACTATATGACCTAAAAAGTCCATTTGGGCTCTATTAGGATCAAACAAGTCCATTTGGGCTCCAATAGGACCAAAGAAGTATAAATTGGCCCGGTTAGGTCCTATATGACCTACAAAGTCCATTTGGGCTCTATCAGGATCAAACAAGTCCATTGTGGCTCCAATAGGACCAAAGAAGTAAAAATTGGCCCAGTTAGGTCCTTTATGACCTAACAAGTCCATTTGGGCTCTATTAGGATCAAACATGTCCAGTTGGGCTCTATTAGGATCAAACAAGTCAATTTGGGCTCCAATAGGACCAAAGAAGTACAAATTGGCCTAGTTAGGTCCTATATGACCTAGAAAGTCCATTTGGGCTCTATTAGGATCAAACAAGTCCATTTGGGATCTAATAGGACCAATGAAGTAAAAATTGGCACAGTTAGGTCCTTTATGACCTAACAAGTGCATTTTGGCTCTATTGGGATCAAACAAGTCTATTTGGGCTCTATTAGGGTCAAACAAGTCCATTTGGGCTCCATTAGGACCAAAGAAGTACTAATTGGCCCTGTTAGGTCCTATATGACCTAAAAAGTCCATTTGGGCTCCACTAGGATCAAACAAGTCCATTTGGGCTCTATTAGGATCAAACAAGTCCATTTGGGCTCTACTAGGATCAAACGAGTCCATTTGGGCTCAAATAGGACCAAAGAAGTTCAAATTGGCCCAGTTAGGTCCTTTATAAGCTAAAAAGTCCATTTGGGCTCTATTAGGATCAAACAGGTCCATTAGGGCTCCATTAGGACAAAAGAAGTACAAATTGGCCCAGTTATGTCCTTTATGACCTAACAAGTCCATATGGGCTCTATTAGGATCAAATAAGTCCATTGGGGCTCTATTAGGATCAAACAATTCCATTTGGCCTCCAATAGGACCAAAGAAGTACCAATTGGCCCAGTTAGGTCCTATATGACCTAAAAAGTGCATTTTGGCTCTATTAGGATCAAACAAGTCCATCTGGGCTCCAATAGGACCAAAGAAGTACAAATTGGCCTAGTTAGGTCCTATATGACCTAAAAAGTGCATTTTGGCTCTCTTAAGGTCAAACAAGTCCATTTGGGCTCCAATAGGACCAAAGAAGTACAAATTGGCCCAGTTAGGTCCTATAAGACCTAAAATGTCCAGTTGGGCTCTATTAGGATCAAACAAGTCCATTTGGGCTCCAATAGGACCAAAGAAGTAAAAATTGGCCCAGTTAGGTCCTATATGACCTAAAAAGTGCATTTTGGCTCTATTAGGATCAACAAGTCCATTTGGGCTCCAATAGGACCAAAGAAGTACAAATTGGCGCATATAGCTCCTATATGACCTAAAAAGTACTTTTGGGCACTATTAGGATCAAACAAGTCCATTTGGGCTCTATTAGGGTCAAACAAGTCCATTTGGGCTCCATTAGGACCAAAGAAGTACAAATTGGCCCAGTTAGGTCCTTTGTGACCTAAAAATTCCATTTGGGCTCTATTAGGATCAGACAAGTCCATTTGGGCTCCAATAGGACCAAAGAAGTACAAATTGGCCCAGTTAGGTCCTATATGACCTAAAACGTCCGTTTGGGCTCTATTAGGATCAAACAGGTCCATTTGGGCTCCAATAGGACCAACGAAGTACAAATTGGCCCAGTTAGGTCCTTTATGACCTAACAAGTCCATTTGGGCTCTATTAGGATCAAACAAGTCCATTTGGGCTCTATTAGGGTCAAACAAGTCCATTTGGGCTCCATTAGGATCAAACAAGTCCATTTGGGCTCTATTAGGGTCAAACAAGTCCATTTGGGCTCCATTAGGACCAAAGAAGTACAAATTGGCCCAGTTAGGTCCTTTATGACCTAACAAGTCCATTTGGGCTCTACTAGGATCACACAAGTCCATTTGGGCTCTATTAGGATCAAACAAGTCCATTTGGGCTCCATTAGGACCAAAGAAGTACAAATTGGCACAGTTAGATCCTTTATGACCTAAAATGTCCAGTTGGGTTCTATTAGGATCAAACAAGTCCATTTGGGCTCCAATAGGTCCAAAGAAGTACAAATTGACCCAGTTAGATCCTTTATGACCTAACAAGTCCATATGGGCTCTATTAGGATCAAACAAGTCCATTGGGGCTCTATTAGGATCAAACAAGTCCATTTGGCCTCCAATAGGACCAAAGAAGTACAGATTAGCCCAGTATATGACCTAAAAAGTGCATTTTGGCTCTATTAGGATCAAACAAGTCCATTTGGGCTCCAATAGGACCAAAGAAGTACAAATTGGCCCAGTTAGGTCCTATATGACTTAAAAAGTGGATTTTGGCTCTATTAGGATCAAACAAGTCCATTTGGGCTCCAATAGGACCAAAGAAGTACAAATTGGCCCAGTTAGGTCCTATATGACCTAAAATGTCCAGTTGGGCTCTATTAGGATCAAACAAGTCCATTTGGGCTCCAATAGGACCAAAGAAGTACAAATTGGCCCAGTTAGGTCCTATATGACCTAAAAAGTGCATTTTGGCTCAATTAGCATCAAACAAGTCCATTTGGGCTCCAATAGGACCAAAGAAGTACAAATTGGCCCATATAGCTCCTATATGACCTAAAAAGTCCTTTTGGGCTCTATTAGGATCAAACAAGTCCATTTGGGCTCTATTAGGGTCAAAGAAGTCCATTTGGGCTCCATTAGGACCAAAGAAATACAAATTGGCCCAGTTAGGTCCTTTATGACCTAAAAGGTCCATTTGGGCTCTATTAGGATCAGACAAGTCCATTTGGGATCCAATAGGTCCAAAGAAGTACAAATTGGCCCAGTTAGGTCCTATATGACCTAAAACGTCCGTTTGGGCTCTATTAGGATCAAACATGTCCATTTGGGCTCCAATAGGACCAAAGAAGTACAAATTGGCCCAGTTAGGTCCTTTATGACCTAACAAGTACATTTGGGCTCTATTAGGATCAAACAAGTCCATTTGGGCTCTATTAGGGTCAAACAAGTCCATTTGGGCTCCATTAGGACCAAAGAAGTACAAATTGGCCCAATTAGGTCCTATATGACCTAAAAAGTCCATTTGGGCTCCAATAGGACCAAAGAACTACAAATTGGCCCAATTAGGTCCTATATGACCAAAAACGTCCATTTGGGCTCTATTAGGATCAAACAAGTCCATTTGGGCTCCAATAGGACCAAAGAAGTACAAATTGGCACAGGTAGGTCCTTTATGTCCTAACAAGACCATTTGGGCTCTATCAAATAAGTTCATTTGGGCTCTATTAGGGTCAAACAAGTCCATTTGGGCTCCATTAGGACCGAAGAAGTACAAAATGGCCCATTTAGGTCCTATATGACCTAAAAAGTCCATTTGGGCTCTATTAGGATCAAACTAGTCCATTTGGGCTCCAATAGGACCAAAGAAGTACAAATTGGCCCGGTTAGGTCCTATATGACCTACAAAGTCCATTTGGGCTCTATTAGGATCAAACAAGTCCATTTGGGCTCCAATAGGACCAAAAAAGTACAAATTGGCACAGTTAGGTCCTTTATGACCTAACAAGTCCATTTGGCCTCTATTAGGATCAAACAAGTCCAGTTGGGCTCTATTAGGATCAAACAAGTCAATTTGGGCTCCAATAGGACCAAAGAAGTACAAATTAGCCTAGTTAGGTCCTATATGACCTAAAAAGTCCATTTGGGCTCTATTAGGATCAAACAAGTCCATTTGGGATCCAATAGGACCAAAGAAGTACAAATTGGCCCAGTTAGGTCCTATATGACCTAAAAAGTGAATTTTGGCTCTATTAGGATCAAACAAGTCCATTTGGGCTCCATTAGGACCAAAGAATTACAAATTGGCCCAATTAGGTGCTATATGACCTAAAAAGTCAATTGGGCTCTATTAGGATCAAACAAGTCCATTTGGGCTCTATTAGGGTCAAACAACTCCATTTGGTCTCCATTAGGACCAAAGAAGTACAAATTGGCCTAGTTAGGTCCTCTATGACCTAAAAAGTCCATTTGGGCTCTATTAGGATCAAACAAGTCCATTTGGGATCTAATAGGACCAAAGAAGTACAAATTGGCACAGTTAGGTCCTTTACGACCTAACAAGTGCATTTTGGCTCTATTGGGATCAAACAAGTCCATTTGGGCTCTATTAGGGTCAAACAAGTCCATTTGGACCCCATTATGACCAAAGAAGTACTAATTGGCCCTGTTAGGTCCTATATGACCTACAAAGTCCATTTGGGCTCCACTAGGATCAAACAAGTCCATTTGGGCTCTATTAGGATCAAACAAGTCCATTTGGGCTCTACTAGGATCAAACGAGACCATTTGGGCTCCAATAGGACCAAAGAAGTACAAATTGGCCCAGTTAGGTCCTTTATGACCTAAAAAGTCCATTTGGGCTCTATTAGGATCTGACAGGTCCATTTGGGCTCCATTAGGACCAAAGAAGTACAAATTGGCCCAGTTAGGTCCTTTATGACCTGACAAGTCCATATGGGCTCTATTAGGATCAAACAAGTCCATTGGGGCTCTATTAGGATCAAACAAGTCCATTTGGCCTCCAATAGGACAAAAGAAGTACAAATTGGCCCAGTTAGGTCCTATATGACCTAAAAAGTGCATTTTGACTGTATTAGGATCAAACAAGTCCATTTGGGCTCCAATAGGACCAAAGAAGTACAAATTGGCCCAGATAGGTCCTATATGACCTAAAATGTCCAGTTGGGCTCTGTTAGGATCAAACAAGTCCATTTGGGCTCCAATAGGACGAAAGAAGTAAAAATTGGCCCAGTTAGGTCCTATATGACCTAAAAAGTGTATTTTGGCTCTATTAGGATCAACAAGTCCATTTGGGCTCCAATAGGACCAAAGAAGTACAAATTGGCCCATATAGCTCCTATATGACCTGAAAAGTCCTTTTGGGCTCTATTAGGATCAAACAAGTCCATTTGGGCTCTATTAGGGTCAAACTAGTCCATTTGGGCTCCATTAGGACCAAAGAAGTACAAATTGGCCCAGTTAGGTCCTTTGTGTCCTAAAAAGTCCATTTGGGCTCTATTAGGATCAGACAAGTCCATTTGGGCTCCAATAGGACCAAAGAAGTACAAATTGGCCCAGTTAGGTCCTATATGACCTAAAACGTCCGTTTGGGCTCTATTAGGATCAAACAGGTCCATTTGGGCTCCAATAGGACCAAAGAAGTCCAAATTGGCCCAGTTAGGTCCTTTATGACCTAACAAGTCCATTTGGGCTCTATTAGGATCAAACAAGTCCATTTTGGCTCTATTAGGGTCAAACAAGTCCATTTGGGCTCTATTAGGATCAAACAAGTCCATTTGGGCTCTATTAGGGTCAAACAAGTCCATTTGGGCTCCATTAGGACCAAAGAAGTACAAATTGGCCCAGTTTGGTCCTTTATGACCTAACAAGTCCATTTGGGCTCTACTAGGATCACACAAGTCCATTTGGGCTCTATTAGGATCAAACAAGTCCATTTGGGCTCCATTAGGACCAAAGAAGTACAAATTGACCCAGTTAGGGCTTATATGACCTAAAAAGTCCATTTGGGCTCTATTAGGATCAAACAAGTCCATTTGGGCTCCAATAGGACCAAAGGAGTACAAATTGGCCCAGTTAGGTCCTTTATGACCTAACAAGTCCATATGGCTCTATTAGGATCAAACAAGTCCATTGGGGCTCTATTAGGATCAAACAAGTCCATTTGGGCTCCAATAGGTCCAAAGAAGTACAGATTGGCCAAGTATATGACCTAAAAAGTGCATTTTGGCTCTATTAGGATCAAACAAGTCCATTTGGGCTCCAATAGGACCAAAGAAGTACAAATTGGCCCAGTTAGGTCCTATATGACCTAAAAAGTGCATTTTGGCTCTATTAGGATCAAACAAGTCCATTTGGGCTCCAATAGGACCAAAGAAGTACAAATTGGCCCAGTTAGTTCCTATATGACCTAAAATGTCCAGTTGGGCTCTATTAGGATCAAACAAGTCCATTTGGGCTCCAATAGGACCAAAGAAGTACAAATTGGCCCAGTTAGGTCCTATATGACCTAAAAAGTGCATTTTGGCTCTATTAGGATCAAACAAGTCCATTTGGGCTCCAATAGGACCAAAGAAGTACAAATTGACCCAGTTAGGTCCTATATGACCTAAAATGTCCAGTTGGGCTCTATTAGGATCAAACAAGTCCATTTGGGCTCCAATTGGTTCAAAGAAGAACAAATTGGCCCAGTTAGGTCCTATTTGACCTAAAAAGTGCATTTTGGCTCTATTAGGATCAAACAAGTCCATTTGGGCTCCAATAGGACCAAAGAAGTACAAATTGGTCCATATAGCTCCTATATGACCTAAAAAGTCCTTTTGGGCTCTATTAGGATCAAACAAGTCCATTTGGGCTCTATTAGGGTCAAACAAGTCCATTTGGGCTCCATTAGGACCAAAGAAGTACAAATCGGCCCAGTTAGGTCCTTTATGACCTAAAAAGTCCATTTGGGCTCTATTTGGATCAGACAAGTCCATTTGGGATCCAATAGGACCAAAGAAGTACAAATAGGCCCAGTTAGGTCCTATATGACCTAAAACGTCCGTTTGGGCTCTATCAGGATCAAACAGGTCCATTTGGGCTCCAATAGGACCAAAGAAGTACAAATTGGCCAAGTTAGGTCCTTTATGACCTAACAAGTCCATTTGGGCTCTATTAGGATCAAACAAGTCCATTTGGGCTCTATTACGGTCAAGCAAGTCCATTTGGGCTCCATTAGGACCAAAGAAGTACAAATTGGCCCAATTAGGTCCTATATGACCTAAAAAGTCCATTTGGGCTCCAATAGGACCAAAGAAGTACAAATTGGCCCAATTAGGTCCTATATGACCAAAAAAGTCCATTTGGGCTCTATTAGGATCAAACAAGTCCATTTGGGCTCCAATAGGACCTAAGAAGTAAAAATTGGCACAGGTAGGTCCTTTATGACCTAACAAGTCCATTTGGGCTCTATCAAACAAGTTCATTTGGGCTCTATTAGGGTCAAACAAGTCCATTTGGGCTCCATTAGGACCAAAGAAGTACAAATTGGCCTAGTTAGGTCCTATATGACCTAAAAAGTCCATTTGGGCTCTATTAGGATCAAACAAGTCCATTTGGGCTCCAATAGGACCAAAGAAGTACAAATTGGCCCGGTTAGGTCCTATATGACCTACAAAGTCCATTTGGGCTCTATTAGGATCAAACAAGTCCTTTTGGGCTCCAATAGGACCAAAGAAGTACAAATTGGCACGGTTAGGTCCTTTATGACCTAACAAGTCCATTTGGGCTCTATTAGGATCAAACATGTCCAATTGGGCTCTATTAGGATCAAACAAGTCAATTTGGGCTCCAATAGGACCAAAGAAGTACAAATTGGCCTAGTTAGGTCCTATATGACCTAAAAAGTCCATTTGGGCTCTATTAGGATCCAACAAGTCCATTTGGGATCCAATAGGACCAAAGAAGTACAAATTGGCCCAGTTATGTCCTATATGACCTAAAAAGTGAATTTTGGCTCTATTAGGATCAAACAAGTCCATTTGGGCTCCATTAGGACCAAAGAATTACAAATTGGCCAATTAGGTGCTATATGACCTAAAAAGTCATTTGGGCTCTATTAGGATCAAACAAGTCCATTTGGGCTCTATTAGGGTCAAACAACTCCATTTGGGCTCCATTAGGACCAAAGAAGTACAAATTGGCCTAGTTAGGTCCTCTATGACCTAAAAAGTCCATTTGTGCTCTATTAGGATCAAACAAGTCCATTTGGGATCTAATAGGACCAAAAAAGTACAAATTGGCACAATTAGGTCCTTTATGACCTAACAAGTGCATTTTTGCTCTATTGGGATCAAAAGAGTCCATTTGGGCTCTATTAGGGTCAAACAAGTCCATTTGGGCTCCATTAGGATCAAAGAAGTACTAATTGGCCCTGTTAGGTCCTATATGACCTAAAAAGTCCATTTGGGCTCCACTAGGATCAAACAAGTCCATTTGGGCTCTATTAGGATCAAACAAGTCCATTTGGGCTCAAGTAGGATCAAACGAGTCCATTTGGGCTCCAATAGGACCAAAGAAGTACAAATTGGCCCAATTAGGTCCTTTATGACCTAAAAAGTCCATTTGGGATCTATTAGGATCAAACAGGTCCATTTGGGCTCCATTAGGACCAAAGAAGTACAAATTGGCCCAGTTAGGTCCTTTATGACCTAACAAGTCCATATGGGCTCTATTAGGATCAAACAAGTCCATTGGGGCTCTATTAGGATCAAACAAGTCCATTTGGCTTCCAATAGGACCAAAGAAGTACAAATTGGCCCAGTTAGGTCCTATATGACCTAAAAAGTGCATTTTGGAAAGTGTATTTTGGCTCTCTTAAGATCAAACAAGTCCATTTGGGCTCCAATAGGACTAAAGAAGTACAAATTGGCCCAGTTAGGTCCTATATGACCTAAAATGTCCAGTTGGGCTCTATTAGGATCAAACAAGTCCATTTGGGCTCCAATAGGACCAAAGAAGTAAAAATTGGCCCAGTTAGGTCCTATATGACCTAAATAGTGCATTTTGGCTCTGTTAGGATCAACAAGTCCATTTGGGCTCCAATAGGACCAAAGAAGTACAAATTGGCCCATATAGCGCCTATATGACCTAAAAAGTCCTTTTGGGCTCTATTAGGATCAAACAAGTCCGTTTGGGCTTTATTAGGGTCAAACAAGTCCATTTGGGATCCATTAGGACCAAAGAAGTACAAATTGGCCCAGTTAGGTCCTTTATGACCTAAAAAGTCCATTTGGGCTCTATTAGGATAAGACAAGTCCATTTGGGATCCAATAGGACCAAAGAAGTACAAATTGGCCCAGTTAGGTCCTATATGACCTAAAACGTCCGTTTGGGCTCTATTAGGATCAAACAGTTCCATTTGGGCTCCAATAGGACCAAAGAAGTACAAATTGGCCCAGTTAGGTCCTTTATGACCTAACAAGTCCATTTGGGCTCTATTAGGATCAAACAAGTCCATTTGGGCTCTATTAGGGTCAAACAAGTCCATTTGGGCTCCATTAGGATCAAAGAAGTACAAATTGGCCCAGTTAGGTCCTATATGACCTAAAAAGTCCATTTGGGCTCTATTAGGATCAAACAAGTCCATTTGGGCTCCAATAGGACCAAAGAAGTACAAATTGGCCCGGTTAGGTCCTATATTACCTACAAAGTCCATTTGGGCTCTATTAGGATCAAAAAGTCCATTTGGGCTCCAATAGGACCAAAGAAGTACAAATTGGCACAGTTAGGTCCTTTATGACCTAACAAGTCCATTTGGGCTCTATTAGGATCTAACATGTCCAGTTGGGCTCTATTAGGATCAAACAAGTCAATTTGGGCTCCAATAGGACCACAGAAGTACAAATTGGCCCAGTTAGGTCCTATATGACCTAAAAAGTCCATTATGGCTCTATTAGGATCAAACAATTTCATTTGGGATCCAATAGGACCAAAGAAGTACAAATTGGCCTAGTTAGGTCCTATATGACCTAAAAAGTGAATTTTCGCTCTATTTGGATCAAACAAGTCCATTTGGGCTCCATTAGGACCAAAGAATTACAAATTGGCCCAATTAGGTGCTATATGACCTAAAAATTCAATTTGGGCTCTATTAGGATCAAACAAGTCCATTTGGGCTCTATTAGGGTCGAACAAGTCCATTTGGGCTCCATTAGGACCAAAGAAGTACAAATTGGCCTAGTTAGGTCCTATATGACCTAAAAAGTCCATTTGGGCTCTATTAGGATCAAAAAAGTCCATTTGGGCTCCAATAGGACCAAAGAAGTACAAATTGGCACAATTAGGTCCTTTATGACCTAACAAGTGCATTTTGGCTCTATTAGGATCAAACAAGTCCATTTGGGCTCTATTAGGATCAAACAAGTCCATTTGGGCTCCATTAGGACCAAAGAAGTACAAATTGGCCCAGTTAGGTCCTATATGACCTAAAAAGTCCATTTGGGCTCCACTAGGATCACACAAGTCCACTTGGGCTCTATTAGGATCAAACAAGTCCATTTGGGCTCTATTAGGACCAAAGAAGTACAAATTGGCCCCGTTAGGTCCTTTATGACCTAACAAGTCCATTTGGGCTCTATTAGGATCAAACAAGTCCGTTGGGGCTCCAATAGGACCAAAGAAGTACAAATTGGAACAGCGCACCGATCCGCGCCAGAGAACTCTGGACCCAATTTAGCCTTGATTTTGGCCTAATTTAACAAATCTTGTGAAACGTGAAATTTTAGGTCTCTTCCTTATCCTTCTAGGGACAACAAGATCACCAAAATCCAATATTTGTAGCTGTATTTATGCTCTGCGCAAGGCAACAAGGTCAGGATGAGTGAAAAATCTGAGCTAGAGAGTGGGCCTAATGGAGCCCAAATGGACTTGTTTGATCCTAATAGAGCCCAACTGGACATTTTAGGTCATATAGGACCTAACTAGGCTAATTTGTACTTCTTTGGTCCTATTGGATCCCAAATGGACTTGTTTGATCCTAATAGACCGAAAATGCACTTTTTAGGTCATATAGGACCTAACTAGGCTAATTTGTACTTCTTTGGTCCTATTGGAGCCCAATTGGACTTGTTTGATCCTAATAGAGCCCAACTGGACATTTTAGGTCATATAGGACCTAACTGGGCCAATTTGTACTTCTTTGGTCCTATTGGAACCCAAATGGACTTGTTTGATCCTAATAGATCCCAAATGGACTTGTGTGATCCTAGTAGAGCCCAAATGGACTTGTTCGATTCTAATAGAGCCCAAATGAACTTGTTTGATCCTAGTGGAGCCCAAATGGACTTTTTAGGTCATATAGGACCTAATTGGGCCAAATTGTACTTTTTTGGTCCTAAAGGAGCCGAAATTGACTTGTTTGACCCTAATAAAGCCCAAATGGACTTGTTTGATCCTAATTGAGCCAAAATGCACTTGTTAGGTCATAAAGAACCTAACTGTGCCAATATGTACTTATTTGGTCCTATTACATCCCAAGTGGACTTGTTTGATCCTAATAGAGCACAAATGCACTTTTTAGGTCATATAGGACCTAACTGGGCCAATTTGTAATTCTTTGGTCCTATTGGAGCCCAAATGGACTTGTTTGATCCTAATAGAGCCCAAATGCACTTTTTAGGTCATATAGGACCTAACTGGGCCAATTTGTACTTCTTTGGTCCTAATAGAGCCCAAATGGACTTTTTAGGTCATATAGGACCTATCTGGCCCAATTTGTACTTCGTTGGTCCTAATGGAGCCCAAATGGACTTGTTTGACCCTAATAGAGCCCAAATGGACTTTTTAGGTCATATAGGACCTAACTGGGCCAATTTGTACTTCTTTGGTCTTATTGGAGCCCAAATGGACTTGTTTGATCCTAATAGAGCCAAAATGCAATTTTTAGGTCATATAAGACCTAACTGGGGCAATCTGTACTTCTTTGGTCCTATTGGAGCCCAAATGGACTTGTTTGTGCCGAATTAATGCCAAAATGCACTTTTTAGGTCATATAGGACCTAACTAGGCCTATTTGTACTTCTTTGGTCCTATTGGAGCCCAAATGGACTTGTGTGATCCTAATAGAGCCCAAACGGACTTTTTAGGTCATATAGGACATAACTGGGCCAATTTGTACTTCTTTGGTCCTAATGGAGCCCAAATCGACTTGTTTGATCCTAATAGAGCCCAAATGGAATTTTTAGGTCATATAGGAACTATCTGGGCTAATTTGTACTTCTTTGGTCCTATTGAAGCCCAAATGGACTTGTTTAATCCTAATAGAGGCAAAATAGACTTTTTGGGTCATATAGGACCTAACTGGGCCAATTTGTACATCCGTGGTCCTAATGGAGCCCACATGGACTTGTTTGATCCTAATAGAGCCCAAATGGATTTTTTAGGTCATAAAGGACCAAACTGTGTCAATTTGTACTTCTGTGGTCCTATTGGAGCCCAAATGGACTTGTTTGATCCTAATAGAGCCAAAATCCACTTTTTAGGTCATATAGGACCTAACTGGGCCAATTTGAACTTCTTTGGTCCTATTGGAGCCCAAATGGACTTGTTTGAGCCCAATTGAGGCCAAAATGCACTTTTTAGGTCATATAGGACCTAACTGGGCCAATTTGTAATTCTTTGGTCCTATTGGAGCCCAATTGGACTTGTTTGATCTTAATGGAGCCCAAATGGACTTTTTAGGTCATATAGGACCTAATTGGGCCAATTTGTACTTCTTTGGTCATAATGGAGCCCAAATGGACGTTCAATAGAGCCCAAATGGACTTGTTTGATCCTAATAGAGCCCAAATGGACTTGTTAGGTCATAAAGGACCTAACTGGGCCAATTTGTACTTCTTTGGTCCAATTGGAGCCCAAATGGACTTGTTTGATCCTAACAGAGCCCAAATGGACTTTTTAGGTCATATAGGACCTAACTAGGCTAATTTGTACTTCTTTGGTCCTATTGGATCCCAAATGGACTTGTTTGATCCTAATAGAGCGAAAATGCACTTTTTAGGTCATATAGGACCTAACTAGGCTAATTTGTACTTCTTTGGTCCTATTGGAGCCCAATTGGACTTGTTTGATCCTAATAGAGCCCAACTGGACATTTTAGGTCATATAGGACCTAACCTGGCCAATTTGTACTTCTTTGGTCCTATTGGAACCCAAATGGACTTGATTGATCCTAATAGATCCCAAATGGACTTGTGTGATCCTAGTAGAGCCCAAATGGACTTGTTCGATTCTAATAGAGCCCAAATGAACTTGTTTGATCCTAGTGGAGCCCAAATGGACTTTTTAGGTCATATAGGACCTAATTGGGCCAAATTGTACTTCTTTGGTCCTAAAGGAGCCGAAATTGACTTGTTTGACCCTAATAAAGCCCAAATGGACTTGTTTGATCCTAATAGAGCCAAAATGCACTTGTTAGGTCATAAAGAACCTAACTGTGCCAATATGTACTTATTTGGTCCTATTACATCCCAAATGGACTTGTTTGATCCTAATAGAGCACAAATGCACTTTTTAGGTCATATAGGACCTAACTGGGCCAATTTGTAATTCTTTGGTCCTATTGGAGCCCAAATGGACTTGTTTGATCCTAATAGAGCCCAAATGCACTTTTTAGGTCATATAGGACCTAACTGGGCCAATTTGTACTTCTTTGGTCCTAATAGAGCCCAAATGGACTTTTTAGGTCATATAGGACCTATCTGGCCCAATTTGTACTTCGTTGGTCCTAATGGAGCCCAAATGGACTTGTTTGACCCTAATAGAGCCCAAATGGACTTTTTAGGTCATATAGGACCTAACTGGGCCAATTTGTATTTCTTTCGTCTTATTGGAGCCCAAATGGGCTTGTTTGATCCTAATAGAGCCAAAATGCAATTTTTAGGTCATATAAGACCTAACTGGGGCAATCTGTACTTTTTTGGTCATATTGGAGCCCAAATGGACTTGTTTGTGCCGAATTAATGCCAAAATGCACTTTTTAGGTCATATAGGACCTAACTAGGCCTATTTGTACTTCTTTGGTCCTATTGGAGCCCAAATGGACTTGTGTGATCCTAATAGAGCCCAAACGGACTTTTTAGGTCATATAGGACATAACTGGGCCAATTTGTACTTCTTTGGTCCTAATGGAGCCCAAATCGACTTGTTTGATCCTAATAGAGCCCAAATGGAATTTTTAGGTCATATAGGAACTATCTGGGCTAATTTGTACTTCTTTGGTCCTATTGAAGCCCAAATGGACTTGTTTAATCCTAATAGAGGCAAAATAGACTTTTTGGGTCATATAGGACCTAACTGGGCCAATTTGTACATCTGTGGTCCTAATGGAGCCCACATGGACTTGTTTGATCCTAATAGAGCCCAAATGGACTTTTTAGGTCATAAAGGACCAAACTGTGTCAATTTGTACTTCTGTGGTCCTATTGGAGCCCAAATGGACTTGTTTGATCCTAATAGAGCCAAAATCCACTTTTTAGGTCATATATGACCTAACTTGTTCAATTTTAACTTCTTTGGTCCTATTGGAGCCCAAATGGACTTGTTTGAGCCCAATTGAGGCCAAAATGCCCTTTTTAGGTCATATAGGACCTAACTGGGCCAATTTGTAATTCTTTGGTCCTATTGGAGCCCAATTGGACTTGTTTGATCTTAATGGAGCCCAAATGGACTTTTTAGGTCATATAGGACCTAATTGGGCCAATTTGTACTTCTTTGGTCATAATGGAGCCCAAATGGACTTGTTTGACCGTAATAGAGCCCAAATGGACTTGTTTGATCCTAATAGAGCCCAAATGGACTTGTTAGGTCATAAAGGACCTAACTGGGCCAATTTGTACTTCTTTGGTCCTATTGGAGCCCAAATGGACTTGTTTGATCCTAACAGAGCCCAAATGGACTTTTTAGGTCATATAGGACCTAACTAGGCCAATTTGTACTTCTTTGGTCCTATTGTAGGCCAAATGGACTTGTTTGAACCTAACAGAGCCCAAATGGACTTGTTTGATCCTAATAGAGCCCAAATGGACTTGTTAGGTCATAAAGCACCTAACTGGGCCAATTTGTAATTCTTTGGTCCTATTGGAGCCCAAATGGACTTGTTTGATCCTAATAGAGCCCAAATGCACTTTTTAGGTCATATAGGACCTAACTGGGCCAATTTGTACTTCTTTGGTCCTAATAGAGCCCAAATGGACTTTTTAGGTCATATAGGACCTATCTGGCCCAATTTGTACTTCGTTGGTCCTAATGGAGCCCAAATGGACTTGTTTGACCCTAATAGAGCCCAAATGGACTTTTTAGGTCATATAGGACCTAACTGGGCCAATTTGTACTTCTTTGGTCTTATTGGAGCCCAAATGGACTTGTTTGATCCTAATAGAGCCAAAATGCAATTTTTAGGTCATATAAGACCTAACTGGGGCAATCTGTACTTCTTTGGTCCTATTGGAGCCCAAATGGACTTGTTTGTGCCGAATTAATGCCAAAATGCACTTTTTAGGTCATATAGGACCTAACTAGGCCTATTTGTACTTCTTTGTCCTATTGGAGCCCAAATGGACTTGTGTGATCCTAATAGAGCCCAAACGGACTTTTTAGGTCATATAGGACATAACTGGGCCAATTTGTACTTCTTTGGTCCTAATGGAGCCCAAATCGACTTGTTTGATCCTAATAGAGCCCAAATGGAATTTTTAGGTCATATAGGAACTATCTGGGCCAATTTGTACTTCTTTGGTCCTATTGGAGCCCAAATGGACTTGTTTGATCCTAATAGAGCCAAAATAGACTTTTTGGGTCATATAGGACCTAACTGGGCCAATTTGTACATCTTTGGTCCTAATGGAGCCCACATGGACTTGTTTGATCCTAATAGAGCCCAAATGGACTTTTTAGGTCATAAAGGACCAAACTGTGTCAATTTGTACTTCTGTGGTCCTATTGGAGCCCAAATGGACTTGTTTGATCCTAATAGAGCCAAAATCCACTTTTTAGGTCATATAGGACCTAACTGGGCCAATTTGAACTTCTTTGGTCCTATTGGAGCCCAAATGGACTTGTTTGAGCCCAATTGAGGCCAAAATACACTTTTTAGGTCATATAGGACCTAACTGGGCCACTTTGTAATTCTTTGGTCCTATTGGAGCCCAATTGGACTTGTTTGATCTTAATGGAGCCCAAATTGACTTTTTAGGTCATATAGGACCTAATTGGGCCAATTTGTACTTCTTTGGTCATAATGGTGCCCAAATGGACTTGTTTGACCGTAATAGAGCCCAAATGGACTTGTTTGATCCTAATAGAGCCCAAATGGACTTGTTAGGTCATAAAGGACCTAACTGGGCCAATTTGTACTTCTTTGGTCCTATTGGAGCCCAAATGGACTTGTTTGATCCTAACAGAGCCCAAATGGACTTTTTAGGTCATATAGGACCTAACTGGGCCAATTTGTACTTCTTTGGTCCTATTGTAGTCCAAATGGACTTGTTTGAACCTAATAGAGCCCAAATGGACTTGTTTGATCCTAATAGAGCCCAAATGGACTTGTTAGGTCATAAAGCACCTAACTGGGCCAATTTGTACTTCTTTGGTCCTATTGGAGCCCAAATGGACTTGTTTGAACCTAACAGAGCCCGAATGGACTTTTTAGGTCAAATAGGACCTAACTGGACCAATTTGTACTTCTTTGGTCCTATTGGAGCCCAAATGGACTTGTTTGATCCTAATAGAGCCAAAATGTACTTTTAAGGTCATATAGGACCTAACTGGGTCAATTTGTACTTCTTTGGTCCTATTGGAGCCCAAATGGACTTGTTTGATCCTAATAGAGCCAAAATGGATTTTTTAGGTCATATATGACCTAACTGTGACAATTTGTACTTCTTTGGTCCTATTGGAGCCCAAATGGACTTGTTTGATCCTAATAGAGCCCAACTGGACATTTTAGGTCATATAGGACCTAACTGGGCAAATTTGTACTTCTTTGGTCCTATTGGAGCCCAAATGGACTTGTTTTATCCTAATAGAGCCAAAATGCACTTTTTAGGTCATATAGGACCTAACTGGGCCAATTTGTACTTCTTTGGTCCTATTGGAGCCCAAATGAACTTGTTCGAGCCCAATTAAGGCCAAAATGCACTTTTTAAGTCATATAAAACCTAACTGGGCCAATATGTACTTCTTTGGTCCTATTGGGGCCCAAATGGACTTGTGTGATCCAAATAGAGCCCAAACGGACTTTTTAGGTGATATAGGACCTAACTGGGCCAATTTGCACTTCTTTGGTCCTAATGGAGCCCAAATCGACTTGTTTGATCCTAATAGAGCCCAAATGAACTTTTTAGATCATATAGGAACTATCTGGGCCGATTTGTACTTCTTTGGTCCTATTGAAGCCCAAATGGACTTTTTGATCCTAATAAAGCCAAAATGGACTTTTTGGATCATATAGGACCTAACTGGGCCAATTTGTACATCTTTGGTCCTAATGGAGCCCAAATGGACTTGTTTGATCCTAATAGAGCCCAAATGGACTTTTTAGGTCATATAAGACCTAACTGGGGTAATTTGTACTTCTATGGTCCTATAGGAGCCCAAATGGACTTGTTTGAACCTAATAGAGCCCAAATTGACTTGTTTGATCCTAATAGAGCCCAAATGGACATGTTTGATCCAAATACAGCCAAAATGCACTTTTTAGGTCAAATAGGACCTAACTGGGCCAATTTGTACTTCTATGGTCCAATTGGAGCCCAAATGGACTTGTGTGATCCGAATAGATTCCAAATGGACTTTTTAGGTAATATAGGACATAACTGGGCCAATTTGTACTTCTTTGGTCCTAATGGAGCCCAAATGGACTTGTTTGATGCTAATAGAGCTCAAATGGACTTTTTAGGTCATATAGGACCTAACTGGGCCAATTTGTAATTCTTTGATCCTACTGGAGCCCAAATGGACTTGTTTGATCCCCATAGAGCCAAAATGCACTTTTTAGGTCATATAGGACCTAACTGGGCCAACTTGTACTTCTTTGGTCCTATTGGAGCCCAAATGGACTTTTTGATCCTGATAGAGCCCGACTGGACATATTAGGTCATATAGGACCTAACTTGGCCAATTTGTACTTCTTTGGTCCTATTGGAGCCCAAATGGACTTGTTTGATCCTAATAGAGCCCAAATGGACTCTTTAGGTCATATAGGACCTAACTGGGCCAATTTCTACTTCTTTGGTCCTATTGGAGCCCAAATGGACTTGTTTAATCCTCATAGAGCCAAAATACACTTTTTAGGTCATATAGGACCTAACTGGGCCAATTTGTACTTCTTTGGTCCTATTGGAGCCCAAATGGACTTGTTTGATCCTAATAGAGCCCAACTGGACATTTTAGGTCATATAGGACCTAACTGGGCAAATTTGTACTTCTTTGGTCCTATTGGAGCCCAAATGGACTTGTTTTATCCTAATAGAACCAAAATGCACTTTTTAGGTCATATAGGACCTAACTGGGCCAATTTGTACTTCTTTGGTCCTATTGGAGACCAAATGAACTTGTTCGAGCCCAATTAAGGCCAAAATGCACTTTTTAAGTCATATAAAACATAACTGGGCCAATATGTACTTCTTTGGTCCTATTGGGGCCCAAATGGACTTGTGTGATCCAAATAGAGCCCAAATGGACTTGTTTAATCCCCATAGAGCCAAAATGCACTTTTTAGGTCATATAGGACCTAACTGGGCCAACTTGTACTTCTTTGGTCCTATTGGAGCCCAAATGGACTTGTTTGATCCTGATAGAGCCCGACTGGACATTTTAGGTCATATAGGACCTAACTTGGCCAATTTGTACTTCTTTGGTCCTATTGGAGCCCAAATGGACTTGTTTGATCCTAATAGAGCCCAAATGGACTCTTTAGGTCATATAGGACCTAACTGGGCCAATTTCTACTTCTTTGGTCCTATTGGAGCCCAAATGGACTTGTTTGATCCTAATAGAGCCCAAATGGACTTTTTAGGTCATGTAGGACCTAACTGGGCCAATTTCAACTTCTTTGGTCCTATTGGAGCCCAAATGGACTTGTTTGAAACTAATAGAGTCAAAATGCACTTTTTAGGTCATATAGGACCTAACTGGGCCAATTTATACTTCTTTGGTCCTATTGGAGCCCAAATGGACTTGTTTGATCCTAATAGAGCCCAAATGGACTTTTTAGGTCATATAGGACCTAACTGGGCCAAAATGGACTTGTTTGAACCTAATAGAGCCCAACTGGACATTTTAGGTCATATAGGACCTAACTGTGTCAATTTGTACTTCTTTGGTCCTATTGGAGCCCAAATGGACTTGTTTCATCCTAATAGAGCCCAAATGGACTTTTTAGGTCATATAGGACCTAACTGGGCCAATTTGTACTTCTTTGGTCCTATTGGAGCCCAAATGGACTTGTTTGATCCTAATAGAGCCAAAATGCACTTTTTAGGTCATATTGGACCTAACTGGGCCAATTTGTACTTCTTTAGTCCTAATGGAGTAAAATGGTCTTGTTTGACCCTAATAGAGCCCAAATGGACTTGTTTGAACCTAATAGAGCCCAAGTGGACATTTTATGTCATATTGGACCTAACTGTGCCAATTTGTACTTCTTTGGTCCTATTGGAGCCCAAATGGACTTGTTTGATCCTAATAGAGCCCAAATGGACTTTTTAGGACTTATAGGACCTATCTGGGCCAATTTCTACTTCTTTGGTCCTAATGGAGCCCAAATGGACTTGTTTGATCCTCATAGAGCCCAAATGGACTTTTTAGGTCATATAGGACCTAACAGGGCCAATTAGTACTTCTTTGGTCCTATTGGAGCCCAAATGGACATATTTGATCCTAATAGAGCCAAAATGGACTTGTTTGATCCTAATAGAGCCAAAATGGACTTGTTAGGTCATAAAGGACCTAACTGTGCCAATGGAGCCCAAATGGACTTGTTTGATCCTAATAGAGCCCAACTGGACATTTTAGGTCATATAGGACCTAACTGGGCCAATTTGTAATTCGTTGGTCCTATTGGAGCCCAAATGGACTTGTTTGATCCTAATAGAGCCCAAATGCACTTTTTAGGTCATATAGGACCTATCTGGGCCAATTTGTACTTCTTTGGTCCTATTGGAGCCCAAATGGACTTGTTTGATCCTAATAGAGCCCAACTGGACATTTTAGGTCATATAGGACCTAACTGGGCCAATTTGTACTTCTTTGGTCATATTGGAGCCCAAATGGACTTGTTTGATCCTAATAGAGCCAAAATGCAATTTTTTGGTCATATAGGACCTAAGTGGGCCAATTTGTACTTCTTTGGTCCTAATGGAGGCCAAATGTACTTGTTTGATTCTAATAGAGCCCAAATGGACTTGTTTGATCATAATAGAGCCCATATGGACTTGTTAGGTTATAAAGGACCTAACTGGGCCAATTTGGACTTCTTTGGTCCTATTGGAGCCCAAATGGACTTTTTAGGTCATATAGGACCTATCTGGGCCAATTTGTACTTCTTTAGTCCTAATGGAGCCCAAATGGACTTGTTTGATCCTAATAGAGCCAAAATGCACTTTATAGGTCATATAGGACCTAACTGGGCCAATTTGTACTTCTTTGGTCCTATTGGAGCCCAAATGGACTTGTTTGATCCTAATAGAGCCAAAATGCACTTTTTAGGTCATATAGGACCTAAGTGGGCCAATTTGTATTTCTTTGGTCCTAATGGAGGCCAAATGTACTTGTTTGATCCAAATGGAGCCCAAATGGACTAGTTTGAGCCCAATTAAGGCCAAAATGCACTTTTTAGGTCATATAGGACCTAACTGGGCCAATTTATACTTCTTTGGTCCTATTGGAGCCCAAATGGACTTGTGTGATCCTAATAGAGCCCAATGGACTTTTTAGGACATATAGGACCTAACTGGGCCAATTTGTACTTCTTTGGTCCTATTGGAGAGCAAATGGACTTGTTTGATCCTAATAGAGCCAAAATGGACTTTTTGGGTCATATAGGACTTAACTGGGCCAATTTGTACATCTTTGGTCCAAATGGAGCCCAAATGGACTTCTTTGATCGTAATAGAGCCCAAATGGACTTTTCAGGTCATATAGGACCTAACTGGGACAATTTGTACTTCTTTGGTCTATTGGAGCCCAAATGGACATGTTTGAAACTAATAGAGCACAAATGGACTTGTTTGATCCTAATAGAGCCTAAATGGACTTGTTAGGTCATAAAGGACATAACTGGGCCAATTTGTACTTCTTTGGTCCTATTGGAGCCCAAATGGACTTGTTTGATCCTAATAGAGCCCAAATGGACTTTTTAGGTCGAATAGGACCTAACTGGGCCAATTTGTACTTCTTTGGTCCTAATGGAGCCCAAATGGACTTGTTTGATCCTAATAGAGCCCAAATGGACTTTTTAGGTCATATAGGACCTAACTGGGCCAATTTGTTCTTCTTTGGTCCTATTGGAGCCCAAATGGAATTGTTTGATCCTAATAGAGCCAAAATGCACTTTTTAGGTCATATAGGACCTAACGGGGCCAATTTGTACTTCTTTAGTCCTATTGGAGCCCAAATGGACTTATTTGATCCTAATAGAGCCCAAATGGACTTTTTAGGTCATAAAGGACCTATCTTGGCAAAAAAGGACTTGTTTGAACCTAATAGAGCCCAACTGGACATTTTAGGTCATATGGGACCTAACTGTATCAATTTGTACTTCTTTGGTCCTATTGGAGCCCAGATGGACTTGTTTGATCCTAATAGAGCCCAAATGGACTTTTTAGGTCATATAGAACCTATCTGGGCCAATTTGTACTTCTTTGGTCCTATTAGAGCCCAAATGGACTTGTTTGATCCTAATAGAGCCAAAATGCACTTTTTAGGTCATATAGGACTTAACTGCGCCAATTTGCACTTCTTTGGTCCTAATGGAGCCCAAATGGACTTGTTTGACCCTAATAGAGCCCAAATGGACTTGTTTGAACCTAATAGAACCCAAGTGGACATTTTAGGTCATATTGGACCTAACTGTGCCAATTTGTACTTCTTTGGTCCTATTGGAGACCAAATGGACTTGTTTGATCCTAATAGAGCCCAAATGGACTTTTTAGGACATATAGGACCTATCTGGGTCAATTTGTACTTCTTTGGTCCTATTGGAGCTCAAATGGACTTGTTTGATCCTAATAGAGCCCAAATGGACTTTTTAGGTCATATAGGACCTATCTGGGCCAATTTGTACTTCTTTGGTCCTATTGGACCCCAAATTGACTTGTTTGATCCTAATAGAGCCCAAATGGACTTGTTTGATCCTAATAGAGCCCAGATGGACTTTTTAGGTCATATAGGACCTAACTGGGCCAATTTGTACTTCTTTGGTCCTATTGGAGCCCAAATGGACTTGTTTGATCCTAATAGAGCCCAAATGGACTTTTTACGTCATAAGGGACCTATCTGGGCCAATTTGTACTTCATTGGTCCTATTGGAGCCCAAATAGACTTGTTAGATCCTAATAGAGCCCAAATTGACATTTTAGGTCATATAGGACCTATCTGGGCCAATTTGTACTTCTTTGGTCATATTGGAGCCCAAATGGACATGTTTGATCCTAATAGAGCCCAATTGGACATTTTAGGTCCTAAAGGACCTAACTGTGCCAATTTGTACTTCTTTGGTCCTATTGGAGCCCAAATGGACTTGTTTGATCCTAATAGAGCCCAAATGGACTTTTCAGGTCATATAGGACCTATCTGGGCCAATTTGTACTTCTTTGGTCCTATTGGAACCCAAATGGACTTGTTTGATCCTAATAGTGCCCAAATGGACTTGTTTGGTCATAAAGGACCTAACTGGGCTAATTTGTACATCTTTGGTCCTAATGGAGCCCAAATGGACTTGTTTGAACCTAATAGAGCCCAAATGGACTTGTTTGATCCTAATAGAGCCAAAATGCACTTTTTAGGTCATATAGGACCTAACTGGGCCAATTTGTACTTCTTTGGTCCTATTGGAGCCCAAATGGACTTGTTTGATCCTAATAGAGCCCAAATGGACTTTTTAGGTCATATAGGACCTAAGTGGGCCAATTTGTACTTCTTTGGTCCTAATGGAGCCCAAATGGACTTGTTTGACCCTAATAGAGCCCAAATGGACTTGTTTGATCCTGATAGAGCCCAAATGGCCTTGTTAGGTCCTAATAGAGCAAAAATGCACTTTTTAGGTCATATAGGACCTAAGTGGGCCAATTTGTACTTCTTTCGTTCTATTGGAGCCCAATTGGACTTGTTTGATCCTAATAGAGCCCAAATGGACGTTTTAGGTCATATAGGACCTAACTAGGCCAATTTGTACTGCTTTGGTCCTAATGGAGCCCAAATGGACATGTTTGACCCTAATAGAGCCCAAATGGAGTTTTTATTGGAGCCCAAATGGACTTGTTTGATCCTAATAGAGCCCAAATGGACTTTTTAGGTCATATAGGACCTAACTGGGCCAATTTGTACTTCTTTGGTCCTAATGGAGCCCAAATGGACTTGTTTGACCCTAATAGAGCCCAAATGGACTTGTGGACTTTTTATGTCATAAAGGACCTAACTGTGCCAATTTGTACTTCTTTGGTCCTATTGGAGCCCAAATGGACTTGAGGCATATGATACCATGTTGGAAAGCTTATTCAGAGGCCCTTAATTTGGTCTAGGGTTAGGTCAGGATTAACAAGCAAAAATAGCAGTTTACAGCCGCACAAGCTAGAGAGAGAAGGAAATTAGACAAGTTTTACAATCATTGTTTTTCCTTTTACATTATTGGGCATAACTGCTAAACATTGTTAATTTTCGGATTTTTCACTCTTCCTGACCTTGTTGCCTTGTGCAGAGCATAACTAGATCTACAGATATCGGATTTTGATGATCTTGCTGTCCCTAGAAAGAAAAGGAAGGGACCTTCAATTTCAGGTGACACAAGAATTGACAATTTAGGCCAAAATCAAGGCTAAATTGGGTCCGAAGTTCTCTGGCGCGGATCAGTGTGCAGTCCATGATGTTCCTGCACTTAAATGGGCCTAACTTACTCATCTTAAGCCCAATTAAGGCATTTGATACCTTGTTGAAAAGCTTATTCAGAGGCCCTTAATTTGGTCTAGGGTTAGGTCAGCGTTAATAAGCATAAATAGAAGTTTACGGCCGCACAATCCAGAGAGAGAAGGAAATTAGACAAATTTTACAATCATTGTTTTTGGTTTTACATTATTGGGCTTAATTACTAAACATTGTTCATTTTCGGATTTTTCACTCTTCCTGACCTTGTTGCCTTACACAGAGCATAACTATAGCTGCAGATTTCGGATTTTGGTGATCTAGCTGGCCCTAGAAAGATAAGGAAGAGACCCACAATTTCATATTTCCAAAGAATTATCAAATTAGGCCGAAATCAAGCCTAAATTGGATCCCGAGTTATCTATCACGGATCATTGCGCAGTCCATTATGTTCGTTCACTTAAATGGGCCTAACTTACTCATCTTTAGCCCAATTAAGGCATATGATACCTTGTTGGAAAGCTTATTCAGAGGCCCTTAATTTGGTCAAGGGTTAGGTCAAGATTAATAAGCATGAATAGCAGTTTACTTGTTAGGTCATAAAGGACCTAACTGGGCCAATTTGTACTTCATTGGTCCTAATGGAGCCCAAATGGACCCGTTTGATTCTAATAGAGCCCAAATGGACTGTTTAGGTCATATAGGACCTAACTGGGCCAATTTGTACATCTTTGGTCCTAATGGAGCCCAAATGGACTTGTTTGATCCTAATAGAGCCCAAATGGACTTTTTGGGTCATAGAGGACTTAACTGGGTCAATTTGTACGTCTTTGGTCCTAATGGAGACCAAATGGACTTGTTTGATCCTAATAGAGCCCAAATGGACTTTTTAGGTCATATAGTACCTAACTGGGTCAATTTATACTTCTTTGGTCCTATTGGAGCCCAAATGGACTTGTTTGATCCTAATGGAGCCCAAATGGACTTGTTTGACCCTAATAGAGCCCAAATGGACTTGTTTGATCCTAATAGAGCCCAAATGGGTTAATCATGGGATAATGGCAAGTGGGTCATTGGTTAACCATGGGATCATGGCGTGAAGGTCATGGAGCCCAAATGGACTTGTTTGACCCTAATAGAGCCCAAATGGACTTGTTTGATCCTAATAGAGCCCAAATGGACTTGTTAGGTCATAAAGGACCTAACTGGGCCAATTTGTACTTCTTTGGTCTTGATCCTAATAGAGCCCAAATGGACTTTTTAGGTCATATGGGACCTAACTGGGCCAATTTGTACTTCTTTGGTCCTATTGGAGCCCAAATGGACTTGTTTGATCCTAATAGAGCCAAAATGCACTTTTTAGGTCATATAGGACCTAACTGGGCCAATTTGTACTTCTTTGGTCCTATTGGAGCCCAAATGGACTTGTTTGATCCAAATAGAGCCCAAATCCACTTTTTAGGTCATATAGGACCTAACTGGGCCAAATTGTACTTCTTTGGGCCTATTGGAGCCCAAATGGACTTGTTTGATCCTAATAGAGCCAAAATACAATTTTTGGGTCATATAGGACCTAACTGGGCCAATTTGTACTTCTTTTGTCCTATTGGAGGCCAAATGGACTAGTTTGATCCTAATAGAGCCCAAATGGACTTTTTAGGTCATATAGGACCTAACTGTGTCAATTTGAACTTCTTTGGTCCTATTGGAGCCCAGATGGACTTGTTTGATCCTAATAGAGCCCAAATGGACTTTTTAGGTCATATAGAACCTATCTGGGCCAATTTGTACTTCTTTGGTCCTATTAGAGCCCAAATGGACTTGTTTGATCCTAATAGAGCCAAAATGCACTTTTTAGGTCATATAAGACCTAACTGGGCCAATTTGCACTTCTTTGGTCCTAATGGAGCCCAAATGGACTTGTTTGACCCTAATAGAGCCCAAATGGACTTGTTTGAACCTAATAGAGCCCAAGTGGACATTTTAGGTCATATTGGACCTAACTATGCCAATTTGTACTTCTTTGGTCCTATTGGAGACCAAATGGACTTGTTTGATCCTAATAGAGCCCAAATGGACTTTTTAGGACATATAGGACCTATCTGGGTCAATTTGTACTTCTTTGGTCCTATTGGAGCTCAAATGGACTTGTTTGATCCTAATAGAGCCCAAATGGACTTTTTAGGTCATATAGGATCTATCTGGACCAATTTGTACTTCTTCGGTCCTATTGGACCCCAAATGGACTTGTTTGATCCTAATAGAGCCCAAATGGACTTGTTTGATCCTAATAGAGCCCAGATGGACTTTTTAGGTCATATAGGACCTAACTGGGCCAGTTTGTACTTCTTTGGTCCTATTGGAGCCAAAATGGACTTGTTTGATCCTAATAGAGTCCAAATGGACTTTTTACGTCATAAGGGACCTATCTGGGCCAATTTGTACTTCATTGGTCCTATTGGAGCCCAAATAGACTTGTTAGATCCTAATAGAGCCCAAATTGACATTTTAGGTCATATAGGACCTATCTGGGCCAATTTGTACTTCTTTGGTCCTATTGGAGCCCAAAGGGACATGTTTGATCCTAATAGAGCCCAATTGGACATTTTAGGTCATAAAGGACCTAACTGTGCCAATTTGTACTTCTTTGGTCCTCTTGGAGCCCAAATGGACTTGTTTGATCCTAATAGAGCCCAAATGGACTTTTCAGGTCATATAGGACCTATCTGGGCCAATTTGTACTTCTTTGGGCCTATTGGAACCCAAATGGACTTGTTTGATCCTAATAGAGCCCAAATGGACTTGTTAGGTCATAAAGGACCTAACTGGGCCAATTTGTACATCTTTGGTCCTAATGGAGCCCAAATGGACTTGTTTGAACCTAATAGAGCCCAAATGGACTTGTTTGATCCTAATAGAGCCAAAATGCACTTTTTAGGTCATATAGGACCTAACTGGGCCAATTTGTACTTCTTTGGTCCTATTGGAGCCCAAATGGACTTGTTTGATCCTAATAGAGCCAAAATGCACTTTTTAGGTCGTATAGAACCTAACTGGGGCAATTTGTACTTCTTTGGTCCTATTGGAGCCCAAATGGACTTGTTTGATCCTAATAGAGCCCAAATCTACTTTTTAGGTCATATAGTACCTAACTGGGCCAATTTGTACTTCTTTGGTCCTATTGGAGCCCAAATGGACTTGTTTGACCCTAATAGAGCCCAAATGGACTTTTTAGGTCGTAGAGGACCTAGCTAGGCCAATTTGTACTTCTTTGGGCCTATTGGAGCCCAAATGGACTTGTTTGATCCTAAGAGAGCCCAAATACAATTTTTGGGTCATATAGGACCTAACTGGGCCAATTTGTACTTCTTTGGTCCTTTTGGAGCCCAAATGGACTTGTTTGATCCTAATAGAGCCCAAATGGACTTTTTAGGACATATAGGACCTAACTGGGCCAATTTGTACTTCTTTGGTCCTAATGGAGCCGAAATGCACATGTTTGATCCTAATAAAGCCCAAATCGATTGTTAGGACCTAATTGGGTCCATTGCCCCGATCGGCCCAATTGTACTTCTTTGGTCCTATTGGAGCCAAAATGGACTTGTTTGATCCTAATAGAGCCCAAATGGACTTTTTAGGTCATAAAGGACCTAGCTGGGCCAATTTGTACTTCTTTGGTCCTATTGGAGCCCAAATGGACTTGTTTGATCCTAATAGAGCCCAAATGGACTTTTTAGGTCATATAGGTCCTAATTTGCCCAATTTGAACTTCTTTGATCATAATGGAGGCCAAATGGACTTGTTTGATCCAAATAGAGCCCCAATGGACTTGTTTGATCCTAATAGAGCCCATATGGACTTGTTAGGTCATAAAGGACCAAACTGGGCCAATTTGTACTTCTTTGGTCCTATTGGAGCCCAAATGGACTTGTTTGATCCTAATAGAGCCCAAATGGTCTTTTTGGGTCATATAGGACCTAACTGGGCCAATTTGTACATCTTTGGTCCTAGTGGAGCCCAAATGGACTTGTTTGATCCTAATAGAGCCCAATTGGACATTTTAGGTCATATAGGACCTAATTGGGCCAATTTGTACTTCGTTGGTCCTATTGGAGCCCAAATGGACTTGTTTGATCATAATAGAGCCCAAATGGACTTGTTTGATCCTAATAGAGACCAAATAGACTTTTTAGGTCATATAGGACCTAACTGGGCCAATTTGTACTTCTTTGGTCCTAATGGAGCCCAAATGGACTAGTTTGACCCTAATAGAGCCCAAATGGACATGTTTGATCCTAATAGAGCCCAAATGGACTTTTTAGGTCATATAGGACCTAACTGGGCCAATTTGTACTTCTTTGGTCCTAATGGAGCCCAAATGCACTTGTTTGATCCTAATAGAGCCCAAATGGACTTGTTTGGTCATAAAGGACCTAACTGTGCCAATTTGTATTTCTTTGGTCCTAATGGGGCCCAAATGGACCTGTTTGATCCTAGTAGAGCCCAAATGGACTTTTTAGGTCATAAAGGACCTAACTGGGTCAATTTGTACTTCTTTGGTCCTATTAGAACCCAAATGGACTTGTTTGATCCTAATAGAGCCCAAATGGACTTGTTAGGTCATAAAGGACCTAACTGGGCCAATTTGAACATCTTTGGTCCTAATGGAGCCCAAATGGACTTGTTTGAACCTAATAGAGCCCAAATGGACTTGTTTGATCCTAATAGAGCCAAAATCCACTATTTAGGTCATATAGGACCTAACTGGGCCAAATTTGTACTTCTTTGGTCCTATTGGAGCCCAAATGGACTTGTTTGATCCAAATAGAGCCCAAATCCACTTTTTAGGTCATATAGGACCTAACTGGGCCAAATTGTACTTCTTTGGGCCTATTGGAGCCCAAATGGACTTGTTTGATCCTAATAGAGCCAAAATACAATTTTTGGGTCATATAGGACCTAACTGGGCCAATTTGTACTTCTTTTGTCCTATTGGAGCCCAAATGGACTAGTTTGATCCTAATAGAGCCCAAATGGACTTTTTAGGTCATATAGGACCTAACTGTGTCAATTTGTACTTCTTTGGTCCTATTGGAGCCCAGATGGACTTGTTTGATCCTAATAGAGCCCGAATGGACTTTTTAGGTCATATAGAACCTATCTGGGCCAATTTGTACTTCTTTGGTCCTATTAGAGCCCAAATGGACTTGTTTGATCCTAATAGAGCCAAAATGCACTTTTTAGGTCATATAAGACCTAACTGGGCCAATTTGCACTTCTTTGGTCCTAATGGAGCCCAAATGGACTTGTTTGACCCTAATAGAGCCCAAATGGACTTGTTTGAACCTAATAGAGCCCAAGTGGACATTTTAGGTCATATTGGACCTAACTGTGCCAATTTGTACTTCTTTGGTCCTATTGGAGACCAAATGGACTTGTTTGATCCTAATAGAGCCCAAATGGACTTTTTAGGACATATAGGACCTATCTGGGTCAATTTGTACTTCTTTGGTCCTATTGGAGCTCAAATGGACTTGTTTGATCCTAATAGAGCCCAAATGGACTTTTTAGGTCATATAGGATCTATCTGGGCCAATTTGTACTTCTTTGGTCCTATTGGACCCCAAATGGACTTGTTTGATCCTAATAGAGCCCAAATGGACTTGTTTGATCCTAATAGAGCCCAGATGGACTTTTTAGGTCATATAGGACCTAACTGGGCCAATTTGTACTTCTTTGGTCCTATTGGAGCCAAAATGGACTTGTTTGATCCTAATAGAGCCCAAATGGACTTTTTACGTCATAAGGGACCTATCTGGGCCAATTTGTACTTCATTGGTCCTATTGGAGCCCAAATAGACTTGTTAGATCCTAATAGAGCCCAAATTGACATTTTAGGTCATATAGGACCTATCTGGGCCAATTTGTACTTCTTTGGTCCTATTGGAGCCCAAAGGGACATGTTTGATCCTAATAGAGCCCAATTGGACATTTTAGGTCATAAAGGACCTAACTGTGCCAATTTGTACTTCTTTGGTCCTCTTGGAGCCCAAATGGACTTGTTTGATCCTAATAGAGCCCAAATGGACTTTTCAGGTCATATAGGACCTATCTGGGCCAATTTGTACTTCTTTGGGCCTATTGGAACCCAAATGGACTTGTTTGATCCTAATAGAGCCCAAATGGACTTGTTAGGTCATAAAGGACCTAACTGGGCCAATTTGTACATCTTTGGTCCTAATGGAGCCCAAATGGACTTGTTTGAACCTAATAGAGCCCAAATGGACTTGTTTGATCCTAATAGAGCCAAAATGCACTTTTTAGGTCATATAGGACCTAACTGGGCCAATTTGTACTTCTTTGGTCCTATTGGAGCCCAAATGGACTTGTTTGATCCTAATAGAGCCAAAATGCACTTTTTAGGTCGTATAGAACCTAACTGGGGCAATTTGTACTTCTTTGGTCCTATTGGAGCCCAAATGGACTTGTTTGATCCTAATAGAGCCCAAATCTACTTTTTAGGTCATATAGTACCTAACTGGGCCAATTTGTACTTCTTTGGTCCTATTGGAGCCCAAATGGACTTGTTTGACCCTAATAGAGCCCAAATGGACTTTTTAGGTCGTAGAGGACCTAGCTAGGCCAATTTGTACTTCTTTGGGCCTATTGGAGCCCAAATGGACTTGTTTGATCCTAAGAGAGCCCAAATACAATTTTTGGGTCATATAGGACCTAACTGGGCCAATTTGTACTTCTTTGGTCCTTTTGGAGCCCAAATGGACTTGTTTGATCCTAATAGAGCCCAAATGGACTTTTTAGGACATATAGGACCTAACTGGGCCAATTTGTACTTCTTTGGTCCTAATGGAGCCGAAATGCACATGTTTGATCCTAATAAAGCCCAAATCGATTGTTAGGACCTAATTGGGTCCATTGCCCCGATCGGCCCAATTGTACTTCTTTGGTCCTATTGGAGCCAAAATGGACTTGTTTGATCCTAATAGAGCCCAAATGGACTTTTTAGGTCATAAAGGACCTAGCTGGGCCAATTTGTACTTCTTTGGTCCTATTGGAGCCCAAATGGACTTGTTTGATCCTAATAGAGCCCAAATGGACTTTTTAGGTCATATAGGTCCTAATTTGCCCAATTTGAACTTCTTTGATCATAATGGAGGCCAAATGGACTTGTTTGATCCAAATAGAGCCCCAATGGACTTGTTTGATCCTAATAGAGCCCATATGGACTTGTTAGGTCATAAAGGACCAAACTGGGCCAATTTGTACTTCTTTGGTCCTATTGGAGCCCAAATGGACTTGTTTGATCCTAATAGAGCCAAAATGGTTTTTTGGGTCATATAGGACCTAACTGGGCCAATTTGTACATCTTTGGTCCTAGTGGAGCCCAAATGGACTTGTTTGATCCTAATAGAGCCCAATTGGACATTTTAGGTCATATAGGACCTAATTGGGCCAATTTGTACTTCGTTGGTCCTATTGGAGCCCAAATGGACTTGTTTGATCATAATAGAGCCCAAATGGATTTGTTTGATCCTAATAGAGACCAAATAGACTTTTTAGGTCATATAGGACCTAACTGGGCCAATTTGTACTTCTTTGGTCCTAATGGAGCCCAAATGGACTAGTTTGACCCTAATAGAGCCCAAATGGACATGTTTGATCCTAATAGAGCCCAAATGGACTTTTTAGGTCATATAGGACCTAACTGGGCCAATTTGTACTTCTTTGGTCCTAATGGAGCCCAAATGCACTTGTTTGATCCTAATAGAGCCCAAATGGACTTGTTAGGTCATAAAGGACCTAACTGTGCCAATTTGTATTTCTTTGGTCCTAATGGGGCCCAAATGGACCTGTTTGATCCTAGTAGAGCCCAAATGGACTTTTTAGGTCATAAAGGACCTAACTGGGTCAATTTGTACTTCTTTGGTCCTATTAGAACCCAAATGGACTTGTTTGATCCTAATAGAGCCCAAATGGACTTGTTAGGTCATAAAGGACCTAACTGGGCCAATTTGAACATCTTTGGTCCTAATGGAGCCCAAATGGACTTGTTTGAACCTAATAGAGCCCAAATGGACTTGTTTGATCCTAATAGAGCCAAAATCCACTTTTTAGGTCATATAGGACCTAACTGGGCCAAATTGTACTTCTTTGGGCCTATTGGAGCCCAAATGGACTTGTTTGATCCTAATAGAGCCAAAATGCAATTTTTGGGTCATATAGGACCTAACTGGCTCAATTTGTAGTTCTTTGGTCCTAATGGAGCCCAAATGGACTAGTTTGACCCTAATAGAGCCCAAATGGACATGTTTGATCCTAATAGTGCCCAAATGGACTTTTTAGGTCATATAGGATCTAACTGGGCCAATTTGTACTTCTTTGGTCCTAATGGAGCCCAAATGCACTTGTTTGATTCTAAAAGAGCCCAAATGGACTTGTTAGGTCATAAAGGACCTAACTGTGCCAATTTGTATTTCTTTGGTCCTAATGGGGCCCAAATGGACCTGTTTGATCCTAGTAGAGCCCAAATGGACTTTTTAGGTCATAAAGGATCTAACTGGGTCAATTTGTACTTCTTTAGTCCTATTAGAACCCAAATGGACTTGTTTGATCCTAATAGAGCCCAAATGGACTTGTTAGGTCATAAAGGACCTAACTGGGCCAATTTGAACATCTTTGGTCCTAATGGAGCCCAAATGGACTTGTTTGAACCTAATAGAGCCCAAATGGACTTGTTTGATCCTAATAGAGCCAAAATCCACTTTTTAGGTCATATAGGACCTAACTGCGCCAAATTGTACTTCTTTGGGCCTATTGGAGCCCAAATGGACTTGTTTGATCCTAATAGAGCCAAAATGCAATTTTTGGGTCATATAGGACCTAACTGGGCCAATTTGTACTTCTTTGGTCCTAATGGAGCCCAAATGGACTTGTTTGATCCTAATAGAGCCCAAATGGACTTTTTAGGTCATATCGGACCTAACTGGACCAATTTGTACTTCTTTGGTCCTATTGGAGCCCAAATGGACTTGTTTGATCCTAATAGAGCCAAAACGCACTTTTTAGGTCATATAGAACCTAACTGGGGCAATTTGTACTTCTTTGGTCCTATTGGAGCCCAAATGGACTTGTTTGATCCTAATAGAGCCCAAATCTACTTTTAAGGTCATATAGTACCTAACTGGGCCAATTTGTACTTCTTTGGTCCTATTGGAGCCCAAATGGACTTGTTTGACCCTAATAGAGCCCAAATGGACTTTTTAGGTCATATAGGACCTAGCTGGGCCAATTTGTACTTCTTTGGTCCTATTGGAGCCCAAATGGACTTGTTTGATCCTAATAGAGCCCAAATGGACTTTTTAGGTCATATAGGACCTAACTGGGCCAATTTGTACTTCTTTGGTCCTAATGGAGCCCAAATGGACTAGTTTGACCCTAATAGAGCCCAAATGGACATGTTTGATCCTAATAGAGCCCAAATGGACTTTTTAGGTCATATAGGACCTAACTGGGCCAATTTGTACTTCTTTGGTCCTAATGGAGCCCAAATGCACTTGTTTGATTCTAATAGAGCCCAAATGGACTTGTTAGGTCATAAAGGACCTAACTGTGCCAATTTGTATTTCTTTGGTCCTAATTGGGCCCAAATGGACCTGTTTGATCCTAGTAGAGCCCAAATGGACTTTTTAGGTCATAAAGGACCTAACTGGGTAAATTTGTACTTCTTTGGTCCTATTAGAACCCAAATGGACTTGTTTGATCCTAATAGAGCTCAAATGGACTTGTTAGGTCATAAAGGACCTAACTGGGCCAATTTGAACATCTTTGGTCCTAATGGAGCCCAAATGGACTTGTTTGAACCTAATAGAGCCCAAATGGACTTGTTTGATCCTAATAGAGCCAAAATCCACTTTTTAGGTCATATAGGACCTAACTGGGCCAAATTGTACTTCTTTGGGCCTATTGGAGCCCAAATGGACTTGTTTGATCCTAATAGAGCCAAAATGCAATTTTTTGGTCATATAGGACCTAACTGGGCCAATTTGTACTTCTTTGGTCCTAATGGAGCGCAAATGGACTTGTTTGATCCTAATAGAGCCCAAATGGACTTTTTAGGTCATATCGGACCTAACTGGACCAATTTGTACTTCTTTGGTCCTATTGGAGCCCAAATGGACTTGTTTGATCCTAATAGAGCCCAAATCTACTTTTTAGGTCATATAGAACCTAACTGGGCCAATTTGTACTTCTTTGGTCCTATTGGAGCCCAAATGGACTTGTTTGATCCTAATAGAGCCAAAATCCACTTTTTAGGTCATATAGGACCTAACTGGGCCAAATTGTACTTCTTTGGGACTATTGGAGCCCAAATGGACTTGTTTGATCCTAATAGAGCCAAAATGCAATTTTTTGGTCATATAGGACCTAACTGGGCCAATTTGTACTTCTTTGGTCCTAATGGAGCCCAAATGGACTTGTTTGATCCTAATAGAGCCCAAATGGACTTTTTAGGTCATATCGGACCTAACTGGACCAATTTATACTTCTTTGGTCCTATTGGAGCCCAAATGGACTTGTTTGATCCTAATAGAGCCCAAATCTACTTTTTAGGTCATATAGAACCTAACTGGGCCAATTTGTACTTCTTTGGTCCTATTGGAGCCCAAATGGACTTGTTTGATCCTAATAGAGCCAAAATGCAATTTTTTGGTCATATAGGACCTAACTGGGCCAATTTGTACTTCTTTGGTCCTAATGGAGCCCAAATGGACTTGTTTGATCCTAATAGAGCCCAAATGGACTTTTTAGGTCATATAGAACCTAACTGGGGCAATTTGTACTTCTTTGGTCCTATTGGAGCCCAAATGGACTTGTTTGATCCTAATAGAGCCCAAATCTACTTTTTAGGTCATATAGTACCTAACTGGGCCAATTTGTACTTCTTTGGTCCTATTGGAGCTCAAATGGACTTGTTTGACCCTAATAGAGCCCAAATGGACTTTTTCGGTCATATAGGACCTAGCTGGGCCAATTTGTACTTCTTTGGGCCTATTGGAGCCCAAATGGACTTGTTTGATCCTAATAGAGCCTAAATGCAATTTTTGGGTCATATAGGACCAAACTGGGCCAATTTGTACTTCTTTGGTCCTTTTGGAGCGCAAATGGACTTGTTTGATCCTAATAGAGCCCAAATGGACTTTTTAGGACATATAGGACCTAACTGGGCCAATTTGTACTTCTTTGGTCCTAAGGGAGCCGAAATGCACATGTTTGATCCTAATAAAGACCAAATCGACTTGTTAGGACCTAATTGGGTCCATTGCCCCGATCGGCCCAATTGTACTTCTTTGGTCCTATTGGTGCCAAAATGGACTTGTTTGATCCTAATAGAGCCCAAGTGGACTTTTTAGGTCATAAAGGACCTAGCTGGGCCAATTTGTACTTCTTTGGTCCTATTGGAGCCCAAATGGACTTGTTTGATCCTAATAGAGCCCAAATGGACTTTTTAGGTCATATAGGTCCTAATTGGCCCAATTTGTACTTCTTTGGTCCTAATGGAGGCCAAATGGACTTGTTTGATTCAAATAGAGCCCCAATGGACTTGTTTGATCCTAATAGAGCCCATATGGACTTGTTAGGTCATAAAGGACCAAACTGGGCCAATTTGTACTTCTTTGGTCCTATTGGAGCCCAAATGGACTTGTTTGATCCTAATAGAGCCCAAATGGACTTTTTGGGTCATATAGGACCTAACTGAGCCAATTTGTACATCTTTGGTCCTAGTGGAGCCCAAATGGAGTTGTTTGATCCTAATAGAGCCCAATTGGACATTTTAGGTCATATAGGACCTAACTGGGCCAATTTGTACTTCGTTGGTCCTATTGGAGCCCAAATGGACTTGTTTGATCATAATAGAGCCCAAATGGACTTGTTTGATCCTAATAGAGACCAAATGGACGTTTTAGGTCATATAGGACCTAACTGGGCCAATTTGTACTTCTTTGGTCCTAATGGAACCCAAATGGACTAGTTTGACCCTAATAGAGCCCAAATGGACATGTTTGATCCTAATAGAGCCCAAATGGACTTTTTAGGTCATATAGGACCTAACTGGGCCAATTTGTACTTCTTTGGTCCTAATGGAGCCGAAATGCACTTGTTTGATCCTAATAGAGCCCAAATGGACTTGTTAGGTCATAAAGGACCTAACTGTGCCAATTTGTATTTCTTTGGTCCTAATGGGGCCCAAATGGACCTGTTTGATCATAGTAGAGCCCAAATGGACTTTTTAGGTCATAAAGGACCTAACTGGGTCAATTTGTACTTCTTTGGTCCTATTAGATCCCAAATGGACTTGTTTGCTCCTAATAGAGCCCAAATGGACTTTTTAGGATCATATAGGACCTAACTGGGCCAATTTGTACTTCTTTGATCTAAATGGAGTCCAAATGGACTTGTTTGATCCTTATTGAGCCCCAAATGGACTTGTTTGATCCTAATAGAGCCCAAATGGACTTGTTAGGTCATAAAGGACCTAACTATGCCAATTTGTACTTCTTTGGTCCTATTGGAGCCCAAATGGACTTGTTTGATCCTAATAGAGCCCAAATGGACTTTTTAGGTCATATAGGACCTAATTGGGCCAATTTGTACTTCTTTGGTGCTAATGGAGCCCAAATGGACTTTTTTGACCCTAATAGAGCCCAAATGGAGTTGTTTGATCCTAATAAAGCCCAATTGGACTTGTTAGGTCATAAAGGACCTAATTGGGCCAATTTGTACATCTTGGGTCCTATTGGAGCCCAAATGGACTTTTTAGGTCATATAGGACCTAACTGAGCCAATTTGTACTTCTTTGGTCCTATTGGAGCCCAAATGGACTTGTTTGATCCTAATAGAGCCCAAATGGACTTTTTAGGACATATAGGACCTAACTGGGCCAATTTGTACTTCTTTGGTCGTAATAGAGCCCAAATGCACTTGTTTGATCCTAATAGAGCCCAAATGGACTTGTTAGGTCATAAAGGACCTAACTGTGCCAATTTGTACTTCTTTGGTCCTATTAGATCCCGAATGGACTTTTTAGGTCATATAGGACCTAATTGGCCCAATTTGTACTTCTTTGGGCCTAATGGAGGCCAAATGGACTAGTTTGATCCTAATAGAGCCCCAATGGACTTGTTTGATCCTAATAGAGCCCATATGGACTTGTTAGGTCATAAAGGACCTAACGGGGCCAATTTGTACTTCTTTGGTCCTAATGGAGCCCAAATGGACCTGTTTGATCCTAATAGAGCCCAAATGGACTTTTTAGGTCATAAAGGACCTAACTGGGTCAATTTGTACTTCTTTGGTCCTATTAGATCACAAATGGACTTGTTTGATCCTAATAGAGCTCTAATGGACTTTTTAGGATCATACAGGACCTAACTAGGCCAATTTTTACTTCTTTGGTCCAAATGGACTTGTTTGATCCTTATTGAGCCCCAAATGGACTTGTTTGATCCTAATAGTGCCCAAATGGACTTGTTAGGTCATAAAGGACCTAACTGTGCCAATTTGTACTTCTTTGGTCCTATTGGAACCCAAATGGACTTGTTTGATCCTAATAGAGCCCAAATGGTCTTTTAAGGTCATATAGGACCTTACTGGGCCAATTTGTACTTCTTTGGTCCTATTGGAGCTCAAATGGACTTGTTTGATCCTAATAGAGCCCAAATGGACTTTTTAGGTCGTACAGGACCTATCTGGGCCAAATTGGACTTGTTTGAACCTAATAGAGCCCAACTGGACATTTTAGGTCATATAGGACCTAACTTTGCCCATTTGTACTTCTTTGGTCCTATTGGAGCCCAAATGGATTCTTTGATCCTAATATAGCCAAAATGCACTTTTTAAGTCATATAGGACCTAACTGGGCCAATTTGTTCTTCTTGGTTCCTATTGGAGCCCAAATGGACTTGTTTGATCCTAATAGAGCCCAAATGGACTTTTTAGGACATATAGGACCTAACTGGGCCAATTTGTACTTCTTTGGTCCTAATGGTGCCCAAATGCACTTGTTTGATCCTAATAAAGCCCAAATGAACTTGTTTGATCCTAATAGATCCCAAATGGACTTGTTATGTCATAAAGGACCTAACTGTGCCAATTTTACTTCTTTGGTCCTATTAGATCCCAAATGGACTTTTTAGGTCATATAGGACCTAATTGGCCCAATTTGTACTTCTTTGGTCATAATGGAGGCCAAAT
>JAUPTC010000013.1:3932101-3986781 GCA_030762895.1 Sophora flavescens
TCTATTAGATCCCGAATGGACTTGTTTGATTCTAATTTAGAGCCAGAATGGGCTTTTAGGTCATATAGGACCTAAGCTGGGGCAATTGTATGCCTTTGGTCCTAATGGAGTCAATGGACTTGTTTGAAATTTGGGCGACAAAGGCTTTTGGGTCATCGAGGTCATTGCCGAGCAGATTGTAATTGTGTGATCTAGTGGGCCCAAATGGACTTGTTTGCTCTAATAGAGCCCCGAATGGACTTGTTTGATCTAGTGGAGCCCAAATGGACTTTTTAGGTCATATAGGACCCAGATGGGCAATTTGTTTTTTGGTCTAATGGAGCCAATGGACTTTTTGACCCTAATAGAGCCCGAATGGACTTGTTTGATCATAATAGGCCCAAATGGACTTGTTAAGTCATAAAGGACCTAACTTGCCAATTTGTACTTCTTTGGTCTATTAGATCCCAAATGGACTTGTTTGATCCTAATAGAGCCCGAATGGACTTTTTAGGTCATATAGGACCTAACTGGGCCAATTTGTACTTGTTTGGTCTATTGGAGCCCAAATAGACTTGTTTGATCCTAATAGAGCCAAAATGCCTTTTTAGGTCATATAGGACATAACTGGGACAATTGTACTTCTTTGGTCTATTGGAGCCTAAATGGACTTATTTGATCCTAATAGACGAAAATGCACTTTTTAGGTCATATAGGTCCTATGGCCAATTTGTACTTCTTTGGTCTAATGGAGCCCAAATGGACTTGTTTGACCCTAATAGAGCCCAAATGGACTTGTTTGATCCTAATAGAGCCCGAAATGGACTTGTTTGATCCTAATAGAGCCCAACTGGACATTTTAGGTCATATAGGACTAACTGGGCCAATTTGTACTTCTTTGGTCCTATTGGAGCCCAAATGGACTTGTTGGATCCTAATATAGCCCAAATGGACTTTTTAGGTCATATAGGACCTAACTTGGGCCAATTTGTACTTCTTTAGTCCTAATGGAGCCCAAATGGACTTGTTTGACCTAATAGAGCACAAATGGACTTTTTAGGTCAAAAGGACCTAGTGGGCCAATTTGTACTTCTTTGGTCCTAATGGAGCCAAATGGACTTCTTTGATCCTAGTTGAGCCCCGAATGGACTGTTTAGGACCCTAATTGGGCCTATTTCCAAGATCGGCCCAATTGTACTTCTTTTTGTCCTAATAGAGCCCAAATGGACTTGTTTGGTCCTATTGGAGCCCAAATGGACTTGTTAGGTCATAAGGCCCAGTGGACTTGCTTCATTAGATCATATAGGACCCTAACGGGCCAATTTGTACTTCTTTGGTCTATTGGGCCGAATGGACTTGTTTGATCCTAATAGATCCCAAATGGACTTTTTAGGTCATATATAACCTAACTGGGCCAATTTGTGCTTCTTTGGTCTAATGGATCCCCAAATGGACTTGTTTGAACTTAATAGAGCCCGAATGGACTTGTTTGATCCCGATAATGCCCAAATGGACTTGTTAGGTCATAAAGGACCTAAGCTGGGCCAATTGTACTTCTTTGGTCTATTGGAGCCCAAATGAACTTGTTTGATCCAAATAGAGCCCAAATTGACTTTTTAGGTCATATAGGACCTATACGGGCCAATTTGTACTTCTTTGGTCCTATTGGAGCCAGTGGACTTGTTTGATCCTAATAGAGCCCAAATGGACTTTTTAGGTCATAAAGGACCTACTGAGGCAATTTGTACTTCTTTTGGTCCTATTGGGCCCAAATGGACTTGTTTGATCCTAATAGAGCCAAAATGCACTTTTAGGTCATAAAGGACCTAAGCTGGGCCAATTTGTGCTTCTTTGGTCCTATTGGAGCCCAAATGGACTTGTTTGATCCTAATAGTTCCAAATGGACTATTTAGGTCATATAGGACCTAAGCTGGGCCAATTGTACTTCTTTGGTCTAATGTAGCCCCGAATGGACTTGTTTGACCCTAATAGAGCCCGAATGGGCTTGTTTGGTCCTAATAGAGCCCAAATGGACTTGAGGTCATAAAGGACCCTCGGGGCCAATTTGTACTTCTTTAGTCCTGTTGGAGCCAAGATGGACTTGTTTGATCTTAATAGAGCCCAAATGGACTTTTATGGTTATAAAGTACCTATCTGGGCCAATTTGTACTTCTTTGGTCTATTAGATCCCAAATGGACTTGTTTGATCCTAATGAGCCCAATTGGACTTTTTAGGTCATATAGGACCTAACTGGGCCAATTTGTACTTCTTTAGTCCAAATGGAGCCCAAATGGACTTGTTTGACCCTAATAGAGCCCAGATCGACTTGTTTGGACCTAATTGGGCAAATGCCGGATCGACCCAATTGTAATTCTTTGGTCCTAATGGAGCCCAAATGGACTTGTTTGAACCTAATAGAGCCCACATGGTCTTTTTAGGTCATAAAGGACCTAACGGGTCTTTTGTACTTCTTTGGTTCTATTAGATCCCAAATGGACTTGTTTGATTCTAATAGAGCCCCGAATGGACTTTTTGGGTCATATAGGACCTAATTGGGGCAATTTGTACTTCTTTGGTCCAAATGGAGTTCAAATGGACTTGTTTGATCCTTATTGAGCGATCGACTTGGTTAGGACCTAGTTAGGTCAATTGGCCGACAGAGAAGGCCCAATTGTAATTCTTTGGTCTAATGGAGCCCAAATGGACTTGTTTGATCGTAATGGAGCCCAAATGGACTTTTTGATCCTATAGAGCCCAAATGGACTTGTGTGATCCTAGTAGAGCCCAAATGGACTTGTTTGCTCCTAATAGAGCCCAAATGGACTTGTTTGGTCTAGTGGAGCCCAAATGGACTTTTTGGGTCATATAGGACCAGGGGGCGTTTGTACTTTTTGGTCTAATGGAGCCCAATGGACTTTTTGACCTAATAGAGCCCAAATGGACTTGTTTGATCATAGTAGAGCCCAAATGGACTTGTTAGGTCAAAGGGCCTAACTTTGTGCCAATTTGTACTTCTTTGGTCCTATTAGATCCCAAATGGACTTGTTTGATCCTAATAGAGCCCAAATGGACTTTTGGGTCATATAGGACCTAATGGGCCAATTTGTACTTGTTTGGTCTATTGGAGCCCAAATGGACTTGTTTGATCCTAATAGAGCCAAAATGCTTTTTAGGTCATATAGGACATAGGTGGGACAATTTGTACTTCTTTGGTCTATTGGAGCCTAAATGGACTTGTTTGATCCTAATAGAGCGAAAATGCACTTTTTAGGTCATATAGGTCCTAATGAGCCCATTTGTACTTCTTTGGTCTAATGGAGCCAAAATGGACTTGTTTGACCCTAATAGCCCAAATGGACTTGTTTGATCTAATAGAGCCCAAATGGACTTGTTTGATCTAATAGAGCCCATTGGACATTTTAGGTCATATAGGACCTAACTGGCCAATTTGTACTTCTTTGGTCTATTGGAGCCCAAATGGACTTGTTGGATCCTAATATAGCCCAAATGGACTTTTAGGTCATATAGGACCAGGCGGGCAATTTGTACTTCTTTAGTCGGTCTAATGGAGCCCGAATGGACTTGTTTGAACCTATTAGAGCACAAATGGACTTTTTAGGTCAAAAAGGACCTAACTGGGCCAATTTGTACTTCTTTGGTCCTAATGGAGCCAAAATGGACTTCTTTGATCCTAAGAGCCCATTGAAATGGACATTTGGACCTAATTGGGTATTCACAAGATCGGCCCAATTGGGCTTTTTTGTCCTAATAGAGCCCAAATGGACTTGTTTGACCTATTGGAGCCCAAATGGACTTGTTAGGTCATAAAGGACCTAACTAGGCAATTTGCTTTGTAGTCATATAGGACCTAACGGGGCCAATTTGTACTTCTTTGGTCCTATTGGGCCCGAATGGACTTGTTTGATCCTAATAGACCCCAAATGGACTTTTAGGTCATATAGGACCTAACTGGGCCAATTTGTACTTCTTTGGTCTAATGGATCCCAAATGGACTTGTTTGAACTTAATAGGGCCCGAATGGACTTGTTTGATCCCGATAATGCCCGAATGGACTTGTTAGGTCATAAAGGACCTAATTGGGCCAATTTGTACTTCTTTGGTCTATTGGAGCCCAAATGAACTTGTTTGATCCAAATAGAGCCCAAATGGACTTTTTAGGTCATATAGGACCTATTCTGGGCCAATTTGTACTTCTTTGGTCTATTAGAGCCCAAGTGGACTTGTTTGATCCTAATAGAGCCCAAATGGACTTTTGGGTCATAAGGACCTATAAGAGCCAATTTGTACTTCTTTGGTCCTATTGGAGCCAAATGGACTTGTTTGATCTAATAGAGCCAAAATGCACTTTTTAGGTCTCGGGACCCTAGACTGGGCCAATTTGTGCTTCTTTGGTCCTATTGAGCCCAAATGGACTTGTTTGATGCTAATAGAGCGAAAATGCACTTTTTAGGTCATATAGGACCTACTGGCCCAATTTGTACTTCTTTGGTCTAATAGAGCCCCAAATGGATTTGTTTGACCTAATAGAGCCCAATGGACTTGTTTGATCTAATAGAGCCCATATGGACTTGTTAGGTCATAAAGGACCTATGGGCTAATTTGTACTTCTTTGGTCTAATGGAGCCCAAATGGACTGTTTGATCTAATAGAGCCCAAATGGACTTTTTACGTAATAAAGGACCTAACTGGGCCAATTTGTGCTTCTTTGGTCTATTGGAGCCCCGAATGGACTTGTTTGATCTAATAGAGCCCAAATGGACTTTTAAGGACATAAAGGACCAACTGTGCCAATTTGTACTTCTTTGGTCCTATTGGAGCCCAAATGGCCTTGTTTGATCCTAATAGAGCCAAAATGCACTTTTTAGGTCATAAAGGACCTAGCTGGGTCAATTTGTACTTCTTTGGTCTATTGGAGCCCAAATGGACTTGTTTGATCCAAATAGAGCGAAAATGCACTTTTTAGGTCATATAGGACCTAACTGGCCCAATTGTACTTCTTTGGTCTAATGGAGCCCAAATTGACTTGTTTGACCCTAATAGAGCCCAAATGGACTTGTTTGATCTTAGAGCCCAAATGGACTTGTTTGGTCCTAATAGAGCCAATGGACATTTTTGGTCATATAGGAAGCAACCATATGTACTTCTTTAGTTCTAATGGTGCCCAAATGGACTTGTTTGACCCTAATAGAGCCCGAATGGACTTGTTTGATCTAATAGAGCCCAAATGGACTTGTTTGATCCTAATAGAGCCAAAATGAACTTTTTAGGTCATATAGGACCTAAATGAGTTTGTACTTCTTTGGTCTATTGGAGCCCAAATGGACTTGTTTGATCCTAATAGAGCCCAAATGGACTTTTCGGTCATATAGGACCAAATGGGCCAATTTGTACTTCTTTGGTCCTAATGGATCCCAAATGGACTTGTTTGACCCTAATGGAGCCCAAATGGACTTGTTTGATCCTATTAGAGCCCAAATGGACTTGTTAGGTCATAAAGGACCTACCTGGGCCAATTTGTACTTCTTTGGTGCTATTGGAGCCCAAATGGACTTGTTTGATCCTAATAGAGCCCAAATGCCTTTTTAGGTCATATAGGACCTAACTGGGCTAATTTGTACTTCTTTGGTCTATTGGAGCCTAAATGGACTTGTTTGACCTAATGAGCCCAAATGGACTTTTTAGGTCATATGGGACGTATTGGGCCAATTTGTACTTCTTTGGTCTATTGGGCCCAAATGGACTTGGTTGATCCTTATAGAGCCAACTGGACATTTTAGGTCATATAGGACCAGCTGGGCCATTGTACTTCTTTGGTCCTATTGGAGCTCGAAGGACTTGTTTGATCCTAAAGAGCCCAAAGGAGATGGACTGTTAGGCATGGACCTAAGCTGGGTCAATTTTTACTTCTTTGGTCCTATTGGAGCCCAGTGGACTTGTTTAACCTAATAGAGCCCAAATGGACTTTTAGGTCATATAGGACCTATCTAGCCAATTTGTACTTCTTTGGTCCTATTTGAGCCCAAATGAAGCGTTTGATCCTAATAGAGCCCATCTGGACATTTTGGGTCATATAGGACCTAATTGGCCAATTTGTGCCTTCTTTGGTCTATTGAAGCCCAAAAGGACTTGTTTGATCCTAATAGAGCCCAAATGGACATTTTAGGTCATATAGGACCTAATTGGACCAATTTATACTTCTTTGGTCTAATGGAGCCCAAATGGACTTGTTTGACCTAATAGAGCCCAAATAGACAAGTTTGATCCTGAGTAGAGCCAAATGGACTTGTTAGGTCATCAAAGGACCTCACTAGGCCAATTTGTACTTCTTTGGCCCTAATGGAGCCCAAATGGACTTGTTTGAACCTAATAGAGCACAAATGGACTTTTTAGGTCAAATAGGACCTAACCGGGCCAATTTGTACTTCTTTGGTCTAATGGAGCCAAAATGGACTTCTTTGATCCAAATAGAGCCCAAATGAACTATTTAGGACCTCATTGGGACCTGCTCATGATCGCCCCAATTGTACTTCTTTGGTCCTAATAGAGCCCAAATGGACTTGTTAGGTCATAAAGGACAAACAATTCCAGGTTGTACTTCTTTAGGTCATATAGGACCTATGGCAATTTGTACTTTTTGGTCTTTGGAGCCCAAATGGACTTGTTTGATCCTAATAGAGCCCAGAATGGACTTTTGGGTCATATAGGACCTAGCTGGGCCAATTTGTACTTCTATGGTCCTAATGGAGCCCGAATGGACTTGTTTGACCCTAATAGAGCCCCCAAATGGACTTGTGTGATCCTAATAGAGCCCAAAATGGACTTGTTAGGTCATAACCAAGTGGAGCGAACAAATTGTACTTCTTTGGTCCATTGGAGCCCAAATGGACTTGTTTGATCCTAATAGAGCCCAAATGGACTTTTTAGGTCATCCAAGTCCATTCACTCCAATAGGACCAAAATGGACTTGGTCGGGAGCAATGGGCCAATGGGTCCTAACAAGTCGATTTGGGCTGTATTAGGGATCAAACAAGTGCATTTGGCTCCATTAGGACCAAAGAAGTACAAATTGACCGATTAGGTCTATAAGTCCTAAAATGTCCATTTGGGCTCTATTAGGATCAAACAAGTCATTTGGCCTCAATAGGACAAAGAAGTACAAATTGGTTTGAGTCCTATATGACCTAAAAAGTGCATTTGGGCTCTATTAGGGTCAAACAAGTCCATTTGAGGTCAATAGGCACAAGAAGTACAAATTGGCCCATTAGGTCTATATGACCTAAAAGTGCATTTGGCTCTATTAGGTTCAAACAAGTCCATTGGGCTTCCAATAGGACCAAGAAGTACAAATTGGCTTAGGTCTATATGACCTAAAAAGTGCATTTTGGCCTATTAGGATCAAACAAGTCCATTTGGGCTCCACTAGGCCAAAGATGTACAAATTGGCCCAATTAGGTCTATATGACCAAAAAGTCCATTTTGGCTCTATTAGGATCAAACAAGTCCATTTGGGCTCCAATAGGACAAGAAGTACAAATTGGCCTAGTTTGGTCTATGACCTAACAAGTCCATATGGGCTCTATTAGGATCAAACAAGTCCATTTGGGCTCTATTTGGATCAAACAAGTCCATTTGGCCTCATTAGGACCAAGAAGTACAAATTGGGCCAATTAGGACCTATATGACCTAAAAAGTCCATTTGGGCTCTATTAGGATCAAACAAGTCCATTTGGGCTCAATAGGACCAAGAAGTACAATGACCGACTAGGTCCTATATGACCTAAAAGTGCATTTTGGCTCTATTAGGTTCAAACAAGTCCATTGGGCTCAATAGGACCAAGAAGTACAATTGGCAGTTAGGTCTATATGACCTAATAAGTGCATTTTGGCTATATTAGGATCAAACAAGTCCATTTGGCCTCCATTATGACCAAGAAGTACAAATTGGGCCATTGGGTCCTATATGACCAAAAAGTCCATTTGGGATCTAATTAGGACCAAAGTAAAATTGTAGGTCCTTTATGACATAACAAGTCCATTTGGGATCTAATAGGACCAAAGAAGTAAAATTGGCCCAGTTAGGTCCTTTATGACCTAACAAGTCCATTTGGGATCTATTAGGATCAAACAAGTTCATTTGGGCTTTATTAGGATCAAACAAGTGCATTTGGGCACCATTAGGACCAAAGAAGTACAAATTGGCCAGATTAGGTCCTATATGTCCTAAATAGTCCATTTGGGCTCTATTAGGATCAAACAAGTCCATTTGGGCTCAATAAGACCAAGAAGAACAAATTGGCCCGATTAGGTCTATATGACTTAAAAAGTGCATTTTGGCAATATTAGGATCAAAGAAGTCCATTTGGGCTCCAATAGGACCAAAGAAGTACAAATGGGCCCAGTTAGGTCTATATGACCTAAAATGTCCATTTGGGCTCTATTAGGTTCAAACAAGTCCATTTGGCCGCAAGGAAGTCTGTCATCGACCTAAAAGTCCATTTGGGCTCTATTAGGATCAAACAAGTCCATTTGGAGCTCCAATAGGACCAAAGAAGTACAAATTGGCCCAGTTAGGTCTATATGACCTTAAAAGACCATTTGGGCTCTATTAGGATCAAACAAGTCCATTTGGGTTCCAATAGGACCAAAGAAGTACAAATTGGCACAGATTAGGTCCTTTATGACCTAACAAGTCCATTGGCTCTATTAGGATCAAACAAGTCCATTTGGGGCTCGATTAGGATCAAACAAGTCCATTTGGACCAAGAAGTAAAAATTGGCCTAGTTAGGTCCTATATGATCCTAAAAAGTCCATTAGGGCTCTATTAGGATCAAACAAGTCCATTTGCGATCTCATAGGACCAAGAAGTACAAATTGGCCCAGTTAGGTCTTATGACCTGAAAAGTCCATGTGGGCTATATTATGATCAAACATGTCAATTTTGTATCCATTAGGAACAAATAAGTACAAATTGGCCCACTTAGGAACTTGATGACATAAATATTCCATATGGACTCTATTAGTATCAAACAAGTCCATTGGGGCTCTATTAGGATCAAACAAGTCCATTTGGCCTCCATTAGGCCCAAGAAGTACAAATTGGGCCAATTAGGTCTATATGACCTAAAAGTCCATTCGGGATCTAATAGGACCAAAGAAGTACAAATTGGCACAGTTAGGTCCTTTATGACCTAACAAGTCCATTTGGGCTCTATTAGGATCAAACAAGTGCATTTGGGCTCTATTACGACCAAAGAAGTACAAATTGGCCCCGATTAGGTCCTATATGTCCTAAAAAGTCCATTTGGGCTCTATTAGGATCAAACAAGTCCATTTGGGCTCCAATAGGACCAAAAAGTACAAATTGGCCAGTTAGGTCTATATGACCTAAAAAGTCCATTTGGGCTCTATTAGGATCAAACAAGTCCATTTGGGCTCAATAGGACCCAAGATGTACAAATTAGCCCAATTAGGTCCTTTATGACCTAACAAGTCCAATTGGGCTTTATTAGGATCAAACAAGTCGATTTAGGCTCTATTAGGGTCAAACAAGTCCATTTGGTCTCCATTAAGACCAAAGAAGTAAAAATTTCACCAATTAGGTCCTATATGACCTAAAAAGTCCATTTGGGCTCTATTAGGATCAAACAAGTCCATTTGGTCTCCAAGAGGACCAAAGAAGTACAAATTGGCACAGTTATGTCCTTTATGACCTAAAAAGTCCATTTGGGCTCTATTAGGATCAAACAAGTCCATTTGGGGCTCAATAAGGATCAAACAAGTCCATTTGGGCTCCATTTAGACCAAAGAAGTAGAAATTGGCCCAGTTAGGTCCTATATGATCCTAAAAAGTCCATTTGGGCTCTATTAGGAGCAAACAAGTCCATTTGGGATCTAATAGGACCAAAGAAGTACAAATTGACCCAGTTAGGTCCTTTATGACCTAAAAAGTCCATTTGGGCTCTACTAGGATCAAACAGGTCCATTTGGGCCCCATTAGGACCAAAGAAATACAAATTGGCACAGTTAGGTCCTTTATGACCTAACAAGTCCATTTGGGCTCTATTAGGATCAAACAAGTGCATTTGGGCTCCATTAGGACCAAAGAAGTACAAATTGGCCCAGTTAGGTCCTATATGACCTAAAAAGTCCATTTGGGCTCTATTAGGATCAAACATGTCCATTTGGGCTCTATTAGGGTCAAACTAGTCCATTTGGGCTCCATTAGGACCAAAGAAGTACAAATTGGCCCAGTTAGGTCCTATATGACCTAAAAAGTCCATTTGGGCTCTATTAGGATGAAACAAGTCCATTTGGGCTCTATTAGGATCAAACAAGTCCATTTGGGCTCCCAATAGGACCAGAAGTACAAATTGGCCCAGTTAGGTCTATATGACCTAAAATGTCCATTTGTGCTCTATTAGGATCAAACAAGTCCATTTGGGCTCCATTAGGACCAAAGATGTACAAATTGGCCCGATTAGGTCCTATATGACCCAAAAAGTCCATTTGGGCTCTATTAGGATCAAACAAGTCCATTTGGGCTCCAATAGGACCAAAGAAGTACAAATTGGCCCAGTTTGGTCCTTTATGACCTAAAAGTCCATTTGGGCTCTATTAGGATCAAACAAATCCATTGGGGCTCTATTTGGATCAAACAAGTCCATTTGGGCTCCATTAGGACCAAAGAAGTACAAATTGGGCCAATTAGGACCTATATGACCTAAAAAGTCCATTTGGGCTCTATTAGGATCAAACAAGTCCATTTGGGCTCCATAGGACCAAAGAAGTACAAATTGGCCCTGCTAGGTCCTTTATGACCTAAAAAGTCCATTTGGGCTCTATTTGGATCAAACAAGTCCATTTTGGCTCCAATAGGACCAAAGAAGTACAATTGGGCCGATCGGGGCAATGGACCAAAGTCCAGGCTATTAGGTCATAACAAGTCCATTTGGGCTTTATTAGGATCAAACATGTGCATTTCGGCTCCCTTAGGACCAAAGAAGTACAAATTGGCCAACTTAGGTCCTATACGATCTATCAAGTGAATAGTCTCTCTATTACGATCAAACAAGTCCATTTGGGCTCCATTAGGACCAAAGAAGTACAAATTGGCCCGATTAGGTCTATATGACCCAAAAAGTGCATTTGGGCTCTATTAGGATCAAACAAGTCCATTTGGGCCAATAGGACCAAGAAGTACAAATTGACCCAGTTAGGTCTATATGACCTAAAAAGTCCATTTGGGCTCTATTAGGATCAAACAAGTCCATTTGGGCTCCAATAGGACCAAAGAAGTACAAATTGGCCATTAGGTCTATATGACCTAAAAAGTCCATTTGGGCTCTATTAGGATCAAACAAGTCCATTTGGGCTCCATTAGGACCAAAGAAGTACAAATTGGCCCAGTTAGGTCTATATGACCCAAAAATTGCATTTGGCTCTATTAGTATCAAACAAGTCCATTTGGGCTCCAATAGGCCCAAGAAGTACAATTTGGCCCCGATTAGGTCCTATATGACCTAAAAGTGATTTTAGCTCTACTAGGCTCAAACAAGTCCATTTGGGCTCTATTAGGATCAAACAAGTCCACGTGGGCTCCATTAGGACCAAAGAAGTTCAAATTGGCCCAGTTAGGTCCTATTTGACCTAAAAGTCCATTTGGGCTCTATTAGGTTCAAACAAGTCCATTTGGGCTCCAATAGGACCAAAGAAGTACAAATTGTCCCAGTTAGGTTCTATATGACCTAAAAAGTGCATTTTGGCTCTATTAGGATCAAACAAGTCCATTTGGGCTCCAATAGGACCAAAGAAGTACAAATTGGCCCAGTTAGGTCCTATATGACCTAAAAAGTCCATTTGGGCTCTATTAGGATCAAACAAGTCCATTTGGGCTCCATTAGGACCAAAGAAGTACAAATTGGCCCGATTAGGTCTATATGACCCAAAAAGTGCATTTTGGCTCTATTAGGATCAAACAAGTCCATTTGGGCTCCAATAGGCCCAAGAAGTACAATTTGGCGTTAGGTCTATATGACCTAAAAAGTGGATGGCATTAGGATCAAACAAGTCCATTTGGGCTCTATTAGGATCAAACAAGGCCATTTGGGCTCCATTAGGACCAAAGATGTACAAATTGGCCCAGTTAAGTCCTATATGACCTAAATTGTCCATTTGGGCTATATTAGGATCAAACAAGTCCATTTGGGTTCCAATAGGACAAAAGAAGTACAAATTGACCCGATTAGGTCCTATATGACCTAAAAAGTCCATTTGGGCTCTACTAGGATCAAACAAGTCCATTTGGGCCCCATTAGGACCAAAGAAGTACAAATTGGCACAGTTAGGTCCTTTATGACCTAAAAGTCCATTTGGGCTCTATTAGGATCAAACAAGTGCATTTGGGCTCCATTAGGACCAAAGAAGTACAAATTGGCCCAGTTAGGTCTATATGACCTAAAAAGTCCATTTGGGCTCTATTAGGATCAAACATGTCCATTTGGGCTCTATTAGGGTCAAACTAGTCCATTTGGGCTCCATTAGGACCAAAGAAGTACAAATTGGCCGTTAGGTCCTATATGACCTAAAAAGTCCATTTGGTCTCTATTAGGATCAAACAAGTCCATTTGGGCTCTATTATGATCAAACAAGTCCATTTGGGCTCAATAGGACCAGAAGTACAAATTGGCCCGATTAGGTCTATATGACCTAAAATGTCCAATTGGGCTCTATTAGGATCAAACAAGTCCATTTGGGCTCCACTAGGACCAAAGATGTACAAATTGGCCCAGATTAGGTCCTATATGACCCAAAAAGTCCATTTGGGCTCTATTAGGATCAAACAAGTCCATTTGGGCTCCAATAGGACCAAAGAAGTACAAATTGGCCCAGGTTGGTCCTTTATGACCTAACAAGTCCATATGGGCTCTATTAGGATCAAACAAGTCCATTTGGGCTCTATTTGGATCAAACAAGTCCATTTGGCCTCCATTAGGACCAAGAAGTACAAATTGGGCAAATTAGGACCTATATGACCTAAAAAGTCCATTTGGGCTCTATTAGGATCAAACAAGTCCATTTGGGCTCCAATAGGACCAAAGAAGTACAAATTAGCCCAGCTAGGTCCTTTATGACCTAAAAAGTCCATTTGGGCTCTATTAGGATCAAACATGTGCATTTCGGCTCCATTAGGACCAAAGAAGTACAAATGGGCGATGGGCAATGGACCCAATTAGGTCCTCTAAAAAGTCCATTTGGGCTCTATTAGGATCAAACATGTGCATTTCGGCTCCATTAGGACCAAAGAAGTACAAATTGGCCTAGTTAGGTCCTATATGTCCTAAAAAGTCCATTTGGGCTCTATTAGGATCAAACAAGTCCATTTGGGCTCCAAAAGGAACAAAGAAGTACAAATTGGCCCAGTTAGGTCCTATATGACCCAAAAATTGCATTTGGGCTCTATTAGGATCAAACAAGTCCATTTGGGATCCATTAGGCCCAAAGAAGTACAAATTGGCCCAGCTAGGTCCTATATGACCTAAAAAGTCCATTTGGGCTCTATTAGGGTCAAACAAGTCCATTTGGGCTCCAATTGGACCAAAGAAGTACAAATTGGCCCGGTTAGGTCCTATATGACCTAAAAGTAGATTTGGGCTCTATTCGTATGAAACTAGTACATTTGGGCTCCAATAGGTCGAAAGAAGTACAAATTGTCCCAGTTAGGTCCTATATGACCTAACAAGTGCATTTGGGCTCTTTTAGGATCAAACTAGTCCATTTGGGCTCCAATAGGACCAAAGAAGTACAAATTGGCCCAGTTAGGTCCTATATGACCTAAAAAGTCATTTGCCTATTAGGATCAAACAAGTCCATTTGGGCTCTATTAGGTTCAAACAAGTCCATTTGGGCTCCATTAGGACAAAAGTACAATACCGATTAGGTCCTATATGACCCAAAAATTGCATTTTGGCTCTATTAGGTTCAAACAAGTCCATTTGGGCTCCAATAGGCCAAAGAAGTACAAATTGGCCCATTAGGTCCTATATGACCTAAAAAGTGGATTTGGCTCTATTAGGATCAAACAAGTCCATTTGGGCTCTATTAGGTTCAAACAAGTCCATTTGGGCTCCATTTGGACCAAAGATTCTTGATTAGTCCTTATGACCTAACAAGTCCATTTGGCTCTATTAGGATCAAACAAGTCCATTTGGGTTCCAATAGGACCAAAGAAGTACAAATTGACCCAGATTAGGTCCTATATGAACTAAAAAGTCCATTTGGGCTCTAATAGGATCAAACAAGTCAATTTGGGCCCCATTAGGACCAAAGAAGTACAAATTGGCACAGTTAGGTCCTTTATGACCTAACAAGTCCATTTAGGCTCTATTAGGATCAAACAAGTCCATTTGGGCTCCATTAGGACCAAAGAAGTACAAATTGGCCCAGTTAGGTCCTATATGACCTAAAAAGTCCATTTGGGCTCTATCATGGTCAAACATGTCCATTTGGGCTCGATTAGGGTCAAACTAGTGCATTTGGGCTCCTTTAGGACCAAAGAAGTACAGTTTGGCCCATTAGGTCCTATATGACCTAAAAAGTCCATTTGGTCTCTATTAGGATCAAACAAGTCCATTTGGGCTCTATTATGATCAAACAAGTCCATTTGGGCTCCAATAGGACCAAGAAGTACAAATTGGCCAGTTAGGTCCTATATGACCTAAAATGTCCAATTGGGCTCTATTAGGATCAAACAAGTCCATTTGGGCTCCATAGGACCAAAGATGTACAAATTGGCCTTAGGTCCTATATGACCCCTACAAAAGTCATATGGCTCTATTAGGATCAAAAAGTCCATTTGGGGCTCTATTTGGATCAAACAAGTCCATTTGGCTTCCATTAGGACCAAAGAAGTACAAATTGGGCAAATTAGGACCTATATGACCTAAAAAGTCCATTTGGGCTCTATTAGGATCAAACAAGTCCATTTGGGCTCCAATAGGACCAAAGAAGTACAAATTGGCCCATCTAGGTCCATTATGACCTAAAAAGTCCATTTGGGCTCTATTAGGATCAAACAAGTCATTTGGGCTCCAATAGGACCAAAGAAGTACAAATTGGCCAGTTGGTCCTTATGTCCTAAAAAGTCCATTTGGGCTCTATTAGGATCAAACAAGTGCATTTGGGCTCCATTAGGACCAAAGAAGTACAAATTGGCCCAGATTAGGTCCTATATGACCTAAAAAAGTGCATTTGGGCTCTATTAGGATCAAACAAGTCCATTTGGGCTCCAATAGGACCAAAGAAGTACAAATTGGCCCTGTTAGGTCCTATATGACCCAAAAATTGCATTTGGGCTCTATTAGGATCAAACAAGTCCATTTGGGCTCCATTAGGATCAAAGAAGTACAAATTGGCCCGGTTAGGTCCTATATGACCAAACACGTCCATTTGGGCTCTATTAGGGTCAAACAAGTCCATTTGGGCTCCAATAGGACCAAAGAAGTACAAATTGGCCCAGTTAGGTCCTATATGACCTAAAAAGTGCATTTTGGCTCTATTAGGATCAATCAAGTCCATTTGGGCTCTATTAGGTCAAAGAAGTCCATTTGGGCTCCATTAGGACCAAGATGTACAATAGTCCATTAGGGCCTTTATGACCTAACAAGTCCATTTGGGCTCTATTAGGATCAAACAAGTCCATTTGGGTTCCATTAGGCCCAAAGAAGTACAAATTGGCCATTAGGTCCTATATGACATAAAAAGTCCATTTGGGCTCTATTAGGATCAAACAAGTCCATTTGGGCTCCAATAGGACCAAAGAAGTACAAATTGGCCCAGTTAGGTCCTTTATGACCTAAAAGTCCATTTGGGCTCTATTAAGGTCAAACAAGTCCATTTGGGCTCCATTAGGACCAAAGAAGTACAAATTGGCCCAATTAGGTCCTATATGACCTAAAATGTCCATTTGGGCTCTATTAGGATCAAACAAGTCCAATTGGGCTCCAATAGGAACAAAGAAGTACAAATTGGCCCAATTAAGTCCTATATGACCTAAAAGTCCATTTGGGCTCTATTAGGATCAAACAAGTCCATTTGGGCTCCAATAGGACCAAAGAAGTACAAATTGGCCCAGTTAGGTCCTATATGACCTAAAAAGTCCATTTGGGCTCTATTAGGATCAAACAAGTCCATTTGGGCTCTATTAGGATCAAACAAGTCCATTTGGGCTCCAATAGGACCAAAGAAGTACAAATTGGCCGATTAGCTCCTATATGACCTAAAAAGTCCATTTGGGCTCTATTAGGATCAAACAAGTCCATTTGAGCTCCAATAGGACCAAAGAAGTACAAATTGGCCCAGTTAGGTCCTATATGACCTAAAAAGTCCATTTGGGCTCTATTAGGATCAAACAAGTCCATTTGGTCTCCAATAGGACCAAAGAAGTGCAAATTGGCGATTTGGTCCTATATGACCTAAAAGTCCACTGGGCTCTATTAGGTTCAAACAAGTCCATTTGGGCTCTATTAGGGTCAAACAAGTCCTTTTGGGCTCCATTAGGACCAAAGAAGTATTAATTGGCCCGATCAGGTCCTATATGACCTAAAAAGTCCATTTTGGCTCTATTAGGATCAAACAAGTCCATTTGGGCTCCAATAGGACCAAAGAAGTACAAATTGACCCGATAGGTTCTATATGACCCAAAAAGTCCATTTGGGCTCTATTAGGATCAAAAAGTCCATTTGGCTCCAATAGGACCAAAGAAGTACAAATTGACACAGTTAGGTCCTATATGACCTAAAAAGTCCATTTGGGCTCTATTAGGATCAAACTAGTCCATTTGGGCTCCAATAGGACAAAAGAAGTACAAATTGGCCCAGTTAGGTCCTATATGACCCAAAAATTGCATTTTGGCTCTATTAGGATCAAACAAATCCATTTGGGCTCCAATAGGCCCAAAGAAGTACAATTTGGCCCAGTTAGGTCCTATATGACCTAAAAAGTGGATTTGGGCTCTATTTGGATCAAACAAGTCCATTTGGGCTCCAATAGGACCAAAGAAGTACAAATTGGCCCAGTTAGGTCCTATATGACCTAAAAAGTGCATTTTGGCTCTATTAGGATCAAACAAGTCCATTTGGGCTCCAATAGGACCAAAGAAGTACAAATTGGCCCAGTTAGGTCCTATATGACCTAAAAAGTCCATTTGGGCTCTATTAGGATCAAGACCAAAGAAGTACAAATTGGCCCAGTTAGGTCCTTTATGACCTAACAAGTCCATTTGGGCTCTATTAGGATCAAACAAGTCCATTTGGGCTCTATTAGGTTCAAACAAGTCCATTAGGGATCCACACCTCCATTTGCTCTATTAGGATCAAACAAGTCAATTTGGGCTCTAATAGGGTAAAACAAGTCCATTTGGGCTCCATTAGGATCAAACAAGTCCATTTGGGCTCCAATAGGACCAAAGAAGTATAAATTGGCCCAGATTAGGTCCTATATGACCTAAAATGTCCATTTGGGCTCTACTAGGATCAAACAGGTCCATTTGGGCCCCATTAGGACCAAAGAAATACAAATTGGCATGAGTTAAGTCCTTTATGACCTAACAAGTCCATTTGGGCTCTATTAGGATCAAACAAGTTCATTTGGGCTCCAATAGGACCAACGAAGTACAAATTGGAACAGTTAGGTCCTTTATGACCTAACATGTCCATTTGGGCTCTATTAGGATCAAACATGTCCATTTGGGCTCTATTAGGGTCAAACTAGTCCATTTGGGCTCCAATAGGACCAAAGATGTACAAATTGGCCCAGTTAGTTCCTATATGACCTAAAAAGTCCATTTGGGCTCTATTAGGATCAAACAAGTCCATTTGGGCTCTATTATGATCAAACAAGTCCATTTGGGCTCCAATAGGACCAACGAAGTACAAATTGGCCCAGTTAGGTCCTATATGACCTAAAATGTCCAATTGGGCTCTATTAGGATCAAACAAGTCCATTTGGGCTCCACTAGGACCAAAGATGTACAAATTGGCCCAGTTAGGTCCTATATGACCCAAAAAGACCATTTGGGCTCTATTAGGATCAAACAAGTCCATTTGGGCTCCAATAGGACCAAAGAAGTACAAATTGGCCCAGTTTGGTCCTTTATGACCTAACAAGTCCATATGGGCTCTATTAGGATCAAACAAGTCCATTGGGGCTCTATTTGGATCAAACAAGTCCATTTGGCCTCCATTAGGACCAAAGAAGTTCAAATTGGGCAAATTAGGACCTATATGACCTAAAAAGTCCATTTGGGCTCTATTAGGATCAAACAAGTCCATTTGGGCTCCAATAGGACCAAAGAAGTACAAATTGGCCCAGCTAGGTCCTTTATGACCTAAAAAGTCCATTTGGGCTCTATTAGGATCAAACAAGTCCATTTTGGCTCCAATAGGACCAAAGAAGTACAATTGGGCCGATCGGGGCAATGGACCCAATTAGGTCCTAACAATCGATTTGGGCTTTATTAGGATCAAACATGTGCATTTCGGCTCCATTAGGACCAAAGAAGTACAAATTGGCCCAGTTAGGTCCTATATGTCCTAAAAAGTCCATTTGGGCTCTATTAGGATCAAACAAGTCCATTTGGGCTCCAAAAGGACCAAAGAAGTACAAATTGGCCCAGTTAGGTCCTATATGACCCAAAAATTGCATTTGGGCTCTATTAGGATCAAACAAGTCCATTTGGGCTCCATTAGGCCCAAAGAAGTACAAATTGGCCCAGCTAGGTCCTATATGACCTAAAAAGTCCATTTGGGCTCTATTAGGGTCAAACAAGTCCATTTGGGCTCCAATAGGACCAAAGAAGTACAAATTGGCCCAGTTAGGTACTATATGACCTAAAAAGTAGATTTGGGCTCTATTAGGATCAAACAAGTCCATTTGGGCTCCAATAGGACCAAAGAAGTACAAATTGCCCCAGTTAGGTTCTATACGACCTAAAAAGTGCATTTTGGCTCTATTAGGATCAAACAAGTCCATTTGGGCTCAATAGGACCAAAGAAGTACAATTGGCCATTAGGTCCTATATGACCTAAAAGTGCATTTTGGCTCTATTAGGATCAAACAAGTCCATTTGGGCTCTATTAGGTTCAAATAAGTCCATTTGGGCTCCATTTGGACCAAAGATGTACAAATTGGCCGTTAGGTCCTTTATGACCTAAAATGTCCATTGGGCTCTATTAGGATCAAACATGTCCATTTGGGTTCCAATAGGCCCAAGAAGTACAAATTGCCATAGGTCCTATATGACCTAAAAGTCCATTTGGGCTCTATTAGGATCAAACAAGTCCATTTGGGCTCCAATAGGACCAAAGAAGTACAAATTGGCCAGTTAGGTCCCTTATGACCTAAAATGTCCATTTGGGCTCTATTAGGATCAAACAAGTCCATTTGGGCTCCAATAGGACCAAAGAAGTACAAATTGGCCAGATTAGGTCCTATATGACCTAAAAAGTCCATTTGGGCTCTATTAGGATCAAACAAGTCCATTTGGGCTCCAATAGGACCAAAGAAGTCAAATTGGCCAATAGGTCCATAGACCTAAAAAGTCCATCTAGGTCTATAGGACCAAAAAAGTCCATTTGGGCTTTATTAGGAACAAACATGTCCATTTGGGGTCCAATAGGACCAAAGAAGTACAAATTGGCCCAGATAGGTCCTATATGACCTAAAAAGTCCATTTGGGCTCTATTAGGATCAAACAAGTCCATTTGGGCTCCAATAGGACCAAAGAAGTACAAATTGGCCCAGTTAGGTCCTAAATGACCTAAAAAGTGCATTTTGGCTCTATTAGGATCAAACAAGTCCATTTGGGCTCCAATAGGACCAAAGAAGTACAAATTGGCCGAGTTAGGTCCTTTAAGACCTAAAAAGTCCATTGGGCTCTATTAGGTTCAAACAAGTCCATTTGGGCTCTATTAGGATCAAACTAGTCCATTTGGGTTCCAATAGGACAAAAGAAGTACAAATTGGCCTAGTTAGGTCCTATATGACCCAAAAATTACATTTTGGCTCTATTAGGATCAAACAAATCCATTTGGGCTCCAATAGGCCCAAAGTAGTACAATTTGGCCCAGTTAGGTCCTATATGACCTAAAAAGTCCATTTGGGCTCTATTTGGATCAAACAAGTCCATTTGGGCTCCAATAGGACCAAAGAAGTACAAATTGGCCCAGTTAGGTCCTATATGACCTAAAAAGTGCATTTTGGCTCTATTAGGATCAAACAAGTCCATTTGGGCTCCAATAGGACCAAAGAAGTACAAATTGGCCCAGTTAGGTCCTATATGACCTAAAAAGTCCATTTGGGCTCTATTAGGATCAAGACCAAAGAAGTACAAATTGGCCCAGTTAGGTCCTTTATGACCTAACAAGTCCATTTGGGCTCTATTAGGATCAAACAAGTCCATTTGGGCTCTATTAGGGTCAAACAAGTCCATTTGGGCTCCATGACCTTCACGCCATGATCCCATGGTTAACCAATGACCCACTTGCCATTATCCCATGGTTAACCCATTTGGGCTCTATTAGGATCAAACAAGTCCATTTGGGCTCTATTAGGGTCAAACAAGTCCATTTGGGCTCCATTAGGATCAAACAAGTCCATTTGGGCTCCAATAGGACCAAAGAAGTAAAAATTGGCCCAGTTAGGTCCTATATGACCTAAAATGTCCAGTTGGGCTCTATTAGGATCAAACAAGTCCATTTGGGCTCCAATAGGACCAAAGAAGTATAAATTGGCCCAGTTAGGTACTATATGACCTAAAAAGTCCATTTGGGCTCTATTAGGATCAAACAAGTCCATTTGGTCTCCATTAGGACCAAAGACGTACAAATTGACCCAGTTAAGTCCTCTATGACCCAAAAAGTCCATTTGGCCTCTATTAGGATCAAACAAGTCCATTTGGGCTCCATTAGGACCAAAGATGTACAAATTGGCCCAGTTAGGTCCTATATGACCTAAAAAGTCCATTTGGGCTCTATTAGGATCAAACGGGTCCATTTGGGCTCCATTAGGACCAATGAAGTACAAATTGGCCCAGTTAGGTCCTTTATGACCTAACAAGTAAACTGCTATTCATGCTTATTAATCTTGACCTAACCCTTGACCAAATTAAGGGCCTCTGAATAAGCTTTCCAACAAGGTATCATATGCCTTAATTGGGCTTAAGATGAGTAAGTTAGGCCCATTTAAGTGATGGAATATCATGGACTGCGCACTGATCCGCGCCAGAGAACTCGGGACCCAATTTAGCCTTGATTTTAGCCTAAATTGACAATTCTTGTGTCACCTGAAATTGTAGGTCCCTTCCTTATCTTTCTAGGGACAGCAAGATGATCAAAATCCGATATCTGTAGCTCTAGTTATGCTCTGCACAAGGCAACAAGGTCAGGAATAGTGAAAAATCCGAAAATTAACAATGTTTAGCAATTATGCCCAATAATGCAAAAGCAAAAACAATGATTGTAAAAGTTGTCTAATTTCCGTCTCTCTCTGCCTTGTGCGGCTGTAAACTGCTATTTATGCTTTTTAATCCCGACCTAACCCTAGACCAAATTCAGGGCCTCTGAATAAGCTTTCCAACAAGGTATCATATACCTTAATTGGGCTTAAGATTAGTAAGTTAGGCCTATTTAAGTGAAGGAATATCATGGACTGCGCACTGATCCGCGCCAGAGAACTCGGGACCCAATTTAGCCTTTATTTTGGAATAATTTGACAAATACTTGTGAGCATGAAATTGTAGGTCCCTTCCTTATCTTTCTAGGGACAGCAAGATCATCAAAATCCGATATCTGTAGCTCTAGTTATGCTCTGCACAAGGCAACAAGGTCAGGAAGAGTGAAAAATCCGAAAATTAACAATGTTTAGCAATTATGCCCAATAATGTAAAAGCAAAAACAATGATTGTAAAAGTTGTCTAATTTCCGTCTCTCTGGCTTGTGCGGCTGTAAACTGCTATTTTTGCTTATTAATCCTGACCTAACCCTAGGCCAAATTAAGGGCCTCTGAATAAGATTTCCAACAAGGTATCATATGCCTTAATTGGGCTTAAGATTAGTAAGTTAGGCCCATTTAAGTGAAGGAATATCATGGACTGCGCACTGATCCGCGTCAGAGAACTCGGGACCCAATTTAGCCTTGATTTTGGAATAATTTGACAATTCTTGTGAACTGAAATTGTAGGTCCCTTCGTTATCTTTCTAGGGACAGCAAGATCATCAAAATCCGATATTTGTAGCTCTAGTTATGCTCTGCACAAGGCAACAAGGTCAGGAAGAGTGAAAAATCCGAAAATTAACAATGTTTAGCAATTATACCCAATAATGTAAAAGCAAAAACAATGATTGTAAAAGTTGTCTAATTTCCGTCTCTCTCTAGCTTGTGCGACTGTAAACTGCTATTTTTGCTTATTAATCCTGACCTAACCCTAGACCAAATTAAGGGCCTCTGAATAAGCTTTCCAACAAGGTATCATATGCCTTAATTGGGCTAAAGATGAGTAAGTTAGGCCCATTTAAGTGAAGGAACATCATGGACTGCGCAATGATCCGTGCTAGAGAACTCGGGATCCAATTTAGGCTTGATTTCGGCCTAATTTGATAATTCTTTGGAAATATGAAATTGTGGGTCTCTTCCTTATCTTTCTAGGGACAGCAAGATCACCAAAATCCGAAATCTGCAGCTATAGTTATGCTCTGTGTAAGGCAACAAGGTCAGGAAGAGTGAAAAATCCGAAAATGAACAATGTTTAGTAATTAAGCCCAATAATGTAAAACCAAAAACAATGATTGTAAAATTTGTCTAATTTCCTTCTCTCTCTGGATTGTGCGGCCGTAAACTTCTATTTATGCTTATTAACGCTGACCTAACCCTAGACCAAATTAAGGGCCTCTGAATAAGCTTTTCAACAAGGTATCAAATGCCTTAATTGGGCTTAAGATGAGTAAGTTAGGCCCATTTAAGTGCAGGAACATCATGGACTGCACACTGATCCGCGCCAGAGAACTTCGGACCCAATTTAGCCTTGATTTTGGCCTAAATTGTCAATTCTTGTGTCACCTGAAATTGAAGGTCCCTTCCTTTTCTTTCTGGGGACAGCAAGATCATCAAAATCCGATATCTGTAGATCTAGTTATGCTCTGCACAAGGCAACAAGGTCAGGAAGAGTGAAAAATCCGAAAATTAACAATGTTTAGCAGTCATGCCCAATAATGTAAAAGGAAAAACAATGATTGTGAAACTTGTCTAATTTCCTACTCTCTCTAGCTTGTGCGGCTGTAAACTGCTATTTTTGCTTGTTAATCCCGACCTAACCCTAGACCAAATTAAGGGCCTCTGAATAAGCTTTCCAATATGGTATCATATGCCTCAAGTCCATTTGGGCTCCAATAGGACCAAAGAAGTACAAATTGGCACAGTTAGGTCCTTTATGACATAAAAAGTCCACAAGTCCATTTGGGCTCTATTAGGGTCAAACAAGTCCATTTGGGCTCCATTAGGACCAAAGAAGTACAAATTGGCCCAGTTAGGTCCTATATGACCTAAAAAGTCCATTTGGGCTCTATTAGGATCAAACAAGTCCATTTGGGCTCCAATAAAAACTCCATTTGGGCTCTATTAGGGTCAAACATGTCCATTTGGGCTCCATTAGGACCAAAGAAGTACAAATTGGCCTAGTTAGGTCCTATATGACCTAAAACGTCCATTTGGGCTCTATTAGGATCAAACAAGTCCAATTGGGCTCCAATAGAACGAAAGAAGTACAAATTGGCCCACTTAGGTCCTATATGACCTAAAAAGTGCATTTTTGCTCTATTAGGACCTAACAAGTCCATTTGGGCTCTATTAGGATCAAACAAGTCCATTTGGGCTCTATTAGGGTCAAACAAGTCCATTTGGGCTCCATTAGGACCAAAGAAGTACAAATTGGCCCACTTAGGTCCTATATGACCTAAAAAGTCCATTTGGGCTCTATTAGGATCAAACAAGTCCATTTGGGCTCCAATAGGACCAAAGAAGTACAAATTGGCCCAGTTAGGTCCTATATGACCTAAAAAGTGCATTTTGGCTCTATTAGGATCAAACAAGTCCATTTGGGCTCTATTAGGTTCAAACAAGTCCATTTGGGCTCCATTAGGACCAAAGATGTACAAATTGGCCCAGTTAGGTCCTTTATGACCTAACAAGTCCATTTGGGCTCTATTAGGATCAAACAAGTCCATTTGGGTTCCAATAGGACCAAAGAAGTACAAATTGGCCCAGATAGGTCCTATATGACCTGAAAAGTCCATTTGGGCTCTATTAGGATCAAACAAGTCCATTTGGGCTCCAATAGGACCAAAGAAGTACAAATTGGCACAGTTAGGTCCTTTATGACCTAAAATGTCCAATTGGGCTCTATTAGGATCAAACATGTCCATTTGGGCTCCAATAGGACCAAAGAAGTACAAATTGGCCCAGATAGGTCCTATATGACCTAAAATGTCAATTTGGGCTCTATTAGGATCTAACAAGTCTATTTGGGCTCCAATAGGACCAATGAAGTACAAATTGGCCCAGATAGGTCCCTTATGACGTAAAAAGTCCATTTGGGCTCTATTAGGATCAAACAAGTCCATTTGGGCTCCAATAGGACCAAAGAAGTACAAATTGGCCCAGTTAGGTCCTATATGACCTAAAAAGTCCATCTGGGCTCTATTAGGATCAAACAAGTCCATTTGGGCTCTATTAGGATCAAACAAGTCCATTTGGGGTCCAATAGGACCAAAGAAGTACAAATTGGCCCAGATAGGTCCTATATGACCTAAAAAGTCCATTTGGGCTCTATTAGGATCAAACAAGTCCATTTGAGCTCCAATAGGACCAAAGAAGTACAAATTGACCCAGATAGGTCCTATATGTCCTAAAAAGTCCATTTGGGCTCTATTAGGATCAAACAAGTCCATTTGGTCTCCAATAGGACCAAAGAAGTACAAATTGGCACAGTTAGGTCCAATATGACCTAAAATGTCCACTTGGGCTCTATTAGGTTCAAACAAGTCCATTTGGGCTCTATTAGGGTCAAACAAGTCCATTTGGGCTCCATTAGGACCAAAGAAGTGCAAATTGGCCCAGTTAGGTCCGATATGACCTAAAAAGTGCATTTTGGCTCTATTAGGATCAAACAAGTCCATTTGGGCTCTAATAGGACCAAAGAAGTACAAATTGGCCCAGATAGGTTCTATATGACCTAAAAAGTCCATTTGGGCTCTATTAGGATCAAACAAGTCCATCTGGGCTCCAATAGGACCAAAGAAGTACAAATTGACACAGTTAGGTCCTATATGACCTAAAATGTCCAGTTGGGCTCTATTAGGTTCAAACAAGTCCTTTTTTACCCAGATAGGTCCTTTATGACCTAAAAAGTCCATTTGGGCTCTATTAGGATCAAATAAGTCCATTTGGGCTCCAATAGGACTAAAGAAGTACAAATTGGCCCCGTTAGGTCCTATATGACCTAAAAAGTGCATTTTGGCTCTATTAGGATCAAACAAGTCCATTTGGGCTCCAATAGGACCAAAGAAGTACAAATTGGCCCAGTTAGGTCCCATATGACCTAAAAAGTCCATTTGGGCTCTATTAGGATCAAACAAGTCCATTTGGGCTCCATTAGGACCAAAGAAGTACAAATTGGCCCAGTTAGGTCCTATTCGACCTAAAAAGTCCATTTGGGCTCTATTAGGATCAAACAAGTCCATTTGGGCTCCAATAGGACCAAAGAAGTACAAATTGGCCCAGTTATGTCCTGTATGACCTAACAAGTCCATTTAGGCTCTATTAGGATCAAACAAGTCCATTTGGGCTCTATTAGGTTCAAACATGTTCATTTGGGCTCCAATAGGACCAAAGAAGTACAAATTGGCCCAGTTAGGTCCTATATGACCTAAAAAGTCCATTTTGGCTCTATTACGATCAAACAAGTCCATTTGGGCTCCATTTGGACCAAAGTTGTACAAATTGGCCCAGTTAGGTCCTATATGACCCAAAAAGTCCATTTTGGCTCTATTAGGATCAAACAAGTCCATTTGCTCTCCAATAGGACCAAAGAAGTACAAATTGGCCCAGTTAGGTCCTATATGTCCTAAAAAGTCCATTGGGCTCTATTAGGATCACACAAGTCCATTTGGGCTCCAATAGGACCAAAGAAGTATAAATTGGCCCAGTTAGGTCCTATATGACCTAAAAAGTGCATTTTGGCCTTAATTGGGCTCAAACAAGTCCATTTGGGCTCCAATAGGACCAAAGAGGTTCAAATTGGCCCAGTTAGGTCCTATATGACCTAAAAAGTGTATTTTGGCTCTATTAGGATCAAACAAGTCCATTTGGGCTCCAATAGGACCAAAGAAGTACAAATTGACCTAGTTAGGTCCTATATGACCTAAAAAGTCCATTTGGGCTCCATTAGGATCAAACAAGTCCATTTGGGCTCCAATAGGACCAAAGAAGTACAAATTGGCCCAGTTAGATCCTATATGACCTAAAATGTCCAGTTGGGCTCGATTAGGATCAAACAAGTCAATTTGGGCTCCATTAGGACCAAAGAAGTACAAATTACCCCAGTTCGGTCCTATATGACCTAAAAAGTCCATTTGGGCTCTATTAGGTTCAAACAAGTCCATTTGGGCTGCATTAGGACCAAAGAAGTACAAATTGGCCCAATTAGGTCCTATATGACCTAAAAAGTCCATTTGGGTACTATTAGGAACAAACAAGTCCATTTGTGCTCCAATAGGACCAAAGAAGTACAAATTGGCCCAGTCAGGTCCTATATGACCTAAAAAGTGCATTTTTGATCTATTAGGATCAAACAAGTCAATTTGGGCTCCATTAGGACCAAAGAAGTACAAATTGGCCTAGATAGGTCCTATATGACCTAAAAGTCCATTTGGGCTCTATTAGGATCAAACAAGTCCATTTGGGCTCCAATAGGACCAAAGAATTACAAATTGGCCTTGTTAGGTCCTTTATGACCGAACAGGTCCATATGGGCTCTATTATGATGAAACAAGTCCATTGGGGCTCTATTAGGATCAAACAAGTACATTTGGCCTCCATTAGGACCAAAGAAATACAAATTGGCCCACTTAGGTCCTATATGACCTAAAAAGTGCATTTTGGCTCTATTAGGATCAAACAAGTCCATTTGGGCTCCAATAGGACCAAAGAAGTACAAATTGGCCCAGATAGGTCCTATATGACCTAAAAAGTGCATTTGGGCTCTATTAGGATCAAACAAGTCCATTTGGGCCCAGACAAAATACAATTCCATTATCCATTAGACCAAACAAGTCCATTTGGGCTCCATTAGGACCAAAGAAGTACAAATTGACCCAGATAGGTCCTATATGACCTAAAAAGTCCATTTGGGCTCCAATAGGACCAAAGAAGTCCAAATTGGCCCAGTTAGGTCCTTTATAACCTAACAAGTCCATATGGGCTCTATTATGATCAAACAAGTCCATTTTGGCTCTATTAGAATCAAACAAGTACATTTGGCCTCCATTAGGACCAAAGAAGTACAAATTGGCCCACTTAGGTCCTATATGACCAAAAAAGTGCATTTTGGTTCTATTAGGATCAAACAAGTCCATTTGGGCTCCAATAGGACCAAAGAAGTACAAATTGGCCCTGTTAGGTCCTATATGACCTAAAAAGTCCATTTGGGCTCTATGAGGATCAAACAAGTCCATTTGGGCTCCATTAGGATCAAAGAAGTACAAATTGGCCCAGATAGGTCCTATAAGTCCTAAAAAGTCCATTTGGGCTCTATTAGGATCAAACAAGTCCATTTGGGCTCCAATAGGACCAAAGAAGTGCAAATTGGCACAGTTAGGTCCAATATGACATAAAATGTCCACTTGGGCTCTATTAGGTTCAAACAAGTCCATTTGGGCTCTATTAGGGTCAAACAAGACCATTTGGGCTCCATTAGGACTAAAGAAGTACAAATTGGCCCAGTTAGGTCCAATATGACCTAAAAAGTGCATTTTGGCTCTATTAGGCTCAAACAAGTCCATTTGGGCTCCAATAGGACCAAAGAAGTACAAATTGACCCAGTTAGGTCCTATATGACCTAAAAAGTCCATTTGGGCTCTATTAGGATGAAACAAGTCCATTTGGGCTCCAATAGGACCAAAGAAGTACAAATTGACACAGTTAGGTCCTATATGACCAAAAATGTCCAGTTGGGCTCTATTAGGTTCAAACAAGTCCATTTTGGCCCAGATAGGTCCTTTATGACCTAAAAAGTCCATTTGGGCTCTATTAGGATCAAACAAGTCCATTTGGGCTCCAATAGGACTAAAAAAGTAAAAATTGGCCCCGTTAGGTCCTATATGACCTAAAAAGTGCATTTTGGCTCTATTAGGATCAAACAAGTCCATTTGGGCTCCAATAGGACCAAATAAGTACAAATTTGACCAATTAGGTCCTATATGACCTAAAAAGTCCATTTGGGCTCTATTAGGATCAAACAAGTCCATTTGGGCTCCATTAGGACCGAAGAAGTACAAATTGGCCCAGTTAGGTCCTATACGACCTAAAAAGTCCATTTGGGATCTATTAGGATCAAACAAGTCCATTTGGGCTCCAATAGGACCAAAGAAGTATAAATTGGCCCAGTTAGGTCCTTTATGACCTAACAAGTCCATTTAGGCTCTATTAGGATCAAACAAGTCCATTTGGGCTCTATTAGGTTCAAACAAGTCCATTTGGGCTCCAATAGGACCAAAGAAGTACAAATTGGCCCAGTTAGGTCCTATATGACCTAAAAAGTCCATTTGGGCTCTATTATGATCAAACAAGTCCATTTGGGCTCCATTTGGACCAAAGATGTACAAATTGGCCCAGTTAGGTCCTATATGACCCAAAAAGTCCATTTTGGCTCTATTAGGATCAAACAAGTCCATTTGCTCTCCAATAGGACCAAAGAAGTTCAAATTGGCCCAGTTAGGTCCTATATGACCTAAAAAGTCCATTGGGCTCTATTAGGATCACACAAGTCCATTTGGGCTCCAATAGGACCAAAGAAGTACAAATTGGCCCAGTTAGGTCCTATATGACCTAAAAAGTGCATTTTGGCCTTAATTGGGCTCAAACAAGTCCATTTGGGCACCAATAGGACCAAAGAAGTTCAAATTGGCCCAGTTAGGTCCTATATGACCTAAAAAGTCCATTTGGGCTCCAATAGGACCAAAGAGATACAGATTGGCCCAGTTAGGTCCTATATGACCTAAAAAGTCCATTTGGGCTCCATTAGGATCAAACAAGTCCATTTGGGCTCCAATAGGACCAAAGAAGTACAAATTGGCCCAGTTAGATCCTATATGACCAAAAATGTCCAGTTGGGCTCTACTAGGATCAAACAAGTCCATTTGGAATCCAATAGGACCAAAGTTGTACAAATTGGCCCAGTTAGGTCCTATATGACCTAACAAGTCCATTTGGGACCTATTAGGGTCAAACAAGTCCATTTGGGCTCTATTAGAATCAAACAAGTCCATTTGGGCTCCAATAGGACCAAAGAAGTACAAATTGGCCCAGTTAGGAACTATATGACCTAAAAAGTGTATTTTGGCTCTATTAGGATCAAACAAGTCCATTTGGATTCCAATAGGACCAAAGAAGTACAAATTGACCTAGTTAGGTCCTATATGACCTAAAAAGTCCATTTGGGCTCCATTAGGATCAAACAAGTCCATTTGGGCTCCAATAGGACCAAAGAAGTACAAATTGGCCCAGTTAGATCCTATATGACCTAAAATGTCCAGTTGGGCTCGATTAGGATCAAACAAGTCCATTTGGGCTACATTAGGAACAAAGAAGTACAAATTACCCCAGTTAGGTCCTATATGACCTAAAAAGTCCATTTGGGCTCTATTAGGTTCAACCAAGTCCATTTGGGCTGCATTAGGACCAAAGAAGTACAAATTGACCCAATTAGGTCCTATATGACCTAAAAAGTCCATTTGGGCTCTATTAGGAACAAACAAGTCCATTTGTGCTCCAATAGGACCAAAGAAGTACAAATTGGCCCAGTCAGGTCCTATATGACCTAAAAAGTGCATTTTGGATCTATTAGGATCAAACAAGTCCATTTGGGCTCCATTAGGACCAAAGAAGTACAAATTGGCCCAGATAGGTCCTATATGACCTAAAAAGTCCATTTGGGCTCTATTAGGATCAAACAAGTCCATTTGGGCTCCAATAGGACCAAAGAAGTACAAATTGGCCTTGTTAGGTCCTTTATGACCTAACAGGTCCATATGGGCTCTATTATGATGAAACAAGTCCATTGGGGCTCTATTAGGATCAAACAAGTACATTTGGCCTCCATTAGGACCAAAGAAATACAAATTAGCCTAGTTAGGTCCTATATGACCTAAAAAGTCCATTTGGGCTCTATTAGGATCAAACAAGTCCATTTGGGATCCAATAGGACCAAAGAAGTACAAATTGGCCCAGTTAGGTCCTATATGACCTAAAAAGTGAATTTTGGCTCTATTAGGATCAAACAAGTCCATTTGGGCTCCATTAGGACCAAAGAATTACAAATTGGCCCAATTAGGTGCTATATGACCTAAAAAGTCAATTGGGCTCTATTAGGATCAAACAAGTCCATTTGGGCTCTATTAGGGTCAAACAACTCCATTTGGTCTCCATTAGGACCAAAGAAGTACAAATTGGCCTAGTTAGGTCCTTTATGACCTAAAAAGTCCATTTGGGCTCTATTAGGATCAAACAAGTCCATTTGGGATCTAATAGGACCAAAAAGTTAGTCCTACACCATCATTTCCTATTGGGATCAAACAAGTCCATTTGGGCTCTATTAGGGTCAAACAAGTCCATTTGGACCCCATTATGACCAAAGAAGTACTAATTGGCCCTGTTAGGTCCTATATGACCTACAAAGTCCATTTGGGCTCCACTAGGATCAAACAAGTCCATTTGGGCTCTATTAGGATCAAACAAGTCCATTTGGGCTCTACTAGGATCAAACGAGTACATTTGGGCTCCAATAGGACCAAAGAAGTACAAATTGGCCCAGTTAGGTCTTTTATGACCTAAAAAGTCCATTTGGGCTCTATTAGGATCAGACAGGTCCATTTGGGCTCCATTAGGACCAAAGAAGTACAAATTGGCCCAGTTAGGTCCTTTATGACCTAACAAGTCCATATGGGCTCTATTAGGATCAAACAAGTCCATTGGGGCTCTATTAGGATCAAACAAGTCCATTTGGCCTCCAATAGGACCAAAGAAGTACAAATTGGCCCAGTTAGGTCCTATATGACCTAAAAAGTGCATTTTGACTCTATTAGGATCAAACAAGTCCATTTGGGCTCCAATAGGAACAAAGAAGTACAAATTGGCCCAGTTTGGTCCTATATGACCTAAAATGTCCAGTTGGGCTCTATTAGGATCAAACAAGTCCATTTGGGCTCCAATAGGACCAAAGAAGTAAAAATTGGCCCAGTTAGGTCCTATATGACCTAAAAAGTGCATTTTGGCTCTATTAGGATCAACAAGTCCATTTGGGCTCCAATAGGATCAAAGAAGTACAAATTGGCCCATATAGCTCCTATATGACCTAAAAAGTCCTTTTGGGCTCTATTAGGATCAAACAAGTCCATTTGGGCTCTATTAGGGTCAAACAAGTCCATTTGGGCTCCATTAGGACCAAAGAAGTACAAATTGGCCCAGTTAGGTCCTTTGTGACCTAAAAAGTCCATTTGGGCTCTATTAGGATCAGATAAGTCCATTTGGGCTCCAATAGGACCAAAGAAGTACAAATTGGCCCAGTTAGGTCCTATATGACCTAAAACGTCCGTTTGGGCTCTATTAGGATCAAACAGGTCCATTTGGGCTCCAATAGGACCAAAGAAGTCCAAATTGGCCCAGTTAGGTCCTTTATGACCTAACAAGTCCATTTGGGCTCTATTAGGATCAAACAAGTCCATTTGGGCTCTATTAGGGTCAAACAAGTCCATTTGGGCTCTATTAGGATCAAACAAGTCCATTTGGGCTCTATTAGGGTCAAACAAGTCCATTTGGGCTCCATTAGGACCAAAGAAGTACAAATTGACCCAGTTAGGTCCTTTATGACCTAACAAGTCCATTTGGGCTCTACTAGGATCACACAAGTCCATTTGGGCTCTATTAGGATCAAACAAGTCCATTTGGGCTCCATTAGGACCAAAGAAGTACAAATTGGCACAGTTAGATCCTTTATGACCTTAAATGTCCAGTTGGGCTCTATTAGGATCTAACAAGTCCATTTGGGCTCCAATAGGTCCAAAGAAGTACAAATTGACCCAGTTAGGGCCTATATGAACTAAAAAGTCCATTTGGGCTCTATTAGGATCAAACAAGTCCATTTGGGCTCCAATAGGACCAAAGGAGTACAAATTGGCCCAGTTAGGTCCTTTATGACCTAAAAAGTCCATTTGGGCTCTATTAGGATCAAACAGGTCCATTTGGGCTCCATTAGGACCAAAAAAGTACAAATTGACCCAGTTAGGTCCTTTATGACCTAACAAGTCCATATGGGCTCTATTAGGATCAAACAAGTCCATTGGGGCTCTATTAGGATCAAACAAGTCCATTTGGCCTCCAATAGGACCAAAGAAGTACAGATTGGCCCAGTATATGACCTAAAAAGTGCATTTTGGCTCTATTAGGATCAAACAAGTCCATTTGGGCTCCAATAGGACCAAAGAAGTACAAATTGGCCCAGTTAGGTCCTATATGACCTAAAAAGTGCATTTTGGCTCTATTAGGATCAAACAAGTCCATTTGGGCTCCAATAGGACCAAAGAAGTACAAATTGGCCCAGTTAGGTCCTATATGACCTAAAATGTCCAGTTGGGCTCTATTAGGATCAAACAAGTCCATTTGGGCTCCAATAGGACCAAAGAAGTACAAATTGGCCCAGTTAGGTCCTATATGACCTAAAAAGTGCATTTTGGCTCTATTAGGATCAAACAAGTCCATTTGGGCTCCATTAGGACCAAAGAAGTACAAATTGGCCCATATAGCTCCTATATGACCTAAAAAGTCTTTTTGGGCTCTATTAGGATCAAACAAGTCCATTTGGGCTCTATTAGGGTCAAACAAGTCCATTTGGGCTCCATTAGGACCAAAGAAGTACAAATCGGCCCAGTTAGGTCCTTTATGACCTAAAAAGTCCATTTGGATCAGACAAGTCCATTTGGGATCCAATAGGACCAAAGAAGTACAAATTGGCCCAGTTAGGTCCTATATGACCTAAAAAGTGGATTTTGGCTCTATTAGGATCAAACAAGTCCATTTGGGCTCCAATAGGACCAAAGAAGTATAAATTGGCCCAGTTAGGTCCTATAGGACCTAAAAAGTGCATTTTGGCTCTATTAGGATCAAACAAGTCCATTTGCGCTCCAATAGGACGAAAGCAGTACAAATTGGCCCAGATAGGTCCTGTATGACCTAAAAAGTCCATTTGGGCTCTATTAGGGTCAAAAAAGTCCATTTGGGCTCCATTAGGACCAAAGAAGTACAAATTGGCCAAGTTAGGTCCTATATGACCTAAAATGTCCAGTTGGGCTCTATCAGGATCAAAAAAGTCCATTTGGGCTCCAATAGGACCAAAGAAGTACAAGTTGGCCCAGTTAGGTCCTATATGACCTAAAAAGTGCATTTTGGCTCTATGAGGATCAAACAAGTCCATTTGGGCTCCAGTAGGATCAAAGAATTACAAATTGGCCCAGTTAGGTCCTATATGACCTAAAAAGTCCATTTGAGCTCTATTAGGATCAAACAAGTCCATTTGGGCTACATTAGGACCAAAGAAGTACAAATTGGCCCAGTTAGGTCCTATATGACCTAAAAAGTCCATTTGGGCTCTATTAGGAGCAAACAAGTCCATTTGGGCTCCATTAGGACCAAAGAAGTACAAATTGGCCCAGTTAGGTCCTATATGACCTAAAAAGTCCATTTGGGCTCTATTAGGAGCAAACAAGTCCATTTGGGCTCCAATAGGACCAAAGAAGTATAAATTGGCCCAGTTAGGTCCTATATGACCTAAAAAGTGCATTTTGACTCTATTAGTATCAAACAAGTCCATTTGGGCTCCAATAGGACCAAAGAAGTAGAAATTGGCCCAGTTAGGTCCTACATGACCTAAAAAGTCCATTTGGGCTCTATTAGGATCAAACAAGTCCATTTGGGCTCCAATAGGACCAAAGAAGTAGAAATTGGCCCAGTTAGGTCCTATATGACCTAAAGAGTCCATTTGGGCTCTATTAGGATCAAACAAGTCCATTTGGGCTCCAATAGGACCAAAGAAGTACAAATTGGCCAAGTTAGGTCCTATATGACCTAAAATGTCCAGTTGGGCTCTATCAGGATCAAAAAAGTCCATTTGGGCTCCAATAGGACCAAAGAAGTACAAGTTGGCCCAGTTAGGTCCTATATGACCTAAAAAGTGCATTTTGGCTCTATGGGGATCAAACAAGTCCATTTGAGCTCCAGTAGGATCAAAGAATTAAAAATTGACCCAGTTAGGTCCTATATGACCTAAAAAGTCCATTTGAGCTCTATTAGCATCAAACAAGTCCATTTGGGCTCCATTAGGACCAAAGAAGTACAAATTGGCCCAGTTAGGTCCTATATTACCTAAAAAGTCCATTTGGAATCTATTCGGATCACACAAGTCCATTTGGGCTCCAATAGGACCATAGAAGTACAAATTGGCCCAGTTAGGTCCTATTTGACCTAAAAAGTGCATTTTGGCTGTATTTGGATCAAACAAGTCCATTTGGGCTCTATTAGGATCAAACAAGTCAATTTGGGCTCTATTAGGTTCAAACAAGTCCATTTGGGCTCCAATAGGACCAAAGAAGTACAAATTACCCCAGTTAGGTCTTATATGACCTAAAAAGTCCATTTGGGCTCTATTAGGATCAAACAAGTCCATTTGGGCTCCATTAGGACCAAAGATGTACAAATTGGCCCAGTTAGGTCCTATATGATCCAAAAAGTCCATTTTGGCTCTATTAGGATCAAACAAGTCCATTTGGGCTTCAATAGGACCAAAGAAGTACAAATCGGCCCAGATAGTTCCTATATGATCTAAAAAGTCCATTTGGGCTCTATTAGGATCAAACAAGTCGATTTGGGCTCCATTAGGACCAAAGAAGTGCAAATTGGCCCAGTTAGGTCCTATATCACCTAAAAAGTCCGTTTGGGCTCTATTTGGATCACACAAGTCCATTTGGGCCCCAATAGGACCAAAGAAGTACAAATTGGCCCAGTTAGGTTTTATATGACTTAAAAAGTGCATTTTGGCCTTAATTGGGCTCGAACAAGTTCATTTGGGCTCCAATAGGACCAAAGAAGTACAAATTGGCCCAGTTAGGTCCTATATGACCTAAAAAGTGTATTTTGGCTCTATTAGGATAAAACAAGTCCATTTGGGCTTCAATAGGACCAAAGAAGTACAAATTTGCCCAGTTAGGTCCTATATGACCTAAAAAGTGGATTTTGGCTCTATTAGGATCGAACAAGTCCATTTGGGCTCCAATAGGACCAAAGAAGTACAAATTGGCCCACTTAGGTCCTATATGACCTAAAAAGTCCATTTGGGCTCTATTAGGATCAAACAAGTCCATTTGGACTCCAATAGGAACAAAGAAGTACAAATTGGCCCAGTTAGGTCCTATATGACCTAAAATGTCCAGTTGGGCTCTATTAGGATCAAACAAGTCCATTTGGGCTTCAATAGGACCAAAGAAGTACAAATTGGCCCAGTTAGGTCCTATATGACCTAAAAAGTGCATTTTGACTCTATTAGTATCAAACAAGTTCATTTGGGCTCCAGTAGGACCAAAGAAGTTCAAATTGGCCCAGTTAGGTCCTATATGACCTAAAAAGTGCATTTTGGGTCTATTAGGATCAAACAAGACCATTTGGGCTCCAATAGGACCAAAGAAGTACAAATTGGCCCAGTTAGGTTCTATATGAACTAAAAGGTCCATTTGGGCTCTATTAGGATCAAACAAGTCCATTTGGGCTCCAATAGGACGAAAGCAGTACAAATTGGCCCAGATAGGTCCTGTATGACCTAAAAAGTCCATTTGGGCTCTATTAGGATCAAACAAGTCCATTTGGGCTCCAATAGGACCAAAGAAGTAGAAATTGGCCCAGTTATGTCCTATATGACCTACAAAGTCCATTTGGGCTCTATTAGGATCAAACAAGTCCATTTGGGCTCCAATAGGACCAAAGAAGTATAAATTGGCCCAGTTAGGTCCTATAGGACCTAAAAAGTGCATTTTGGCTCTATTAGGATCAAACAAGTCCATTTGCGCTCCAATAGGACGAAAGCAGTACAAATTGGCCTAAATAGGTCCTGTATGACCTAAAAAGTCCATTTGGGCTCTATTAGGGTCAAAAAAGTCCATTTGGGCTCCATTAGGACCAAAGAAGTACAAATTGGCCAAGTTAGGTCCTATATGACCTAAAATGTCCAGTTGGGCTCTATCAGGATCAAAAAAGTCCATTTGGGCTCCAATAGGACCAAAGAAGTACAAGTTGGCCCAGTTAGGTCCTATATGACCTAAAAAGTGCATTTTGGCTCTATGAGGATCAAACAAGTCCATTTGGGCTCCAGTAGGATCAAAGAATTACAAATTGGCCCAGTTAGGTCCTATATGACCTAAAAAGTCCATTTGAGCTCTATTAGGATCAAACAAGTCCATTTGGGCTCCATTAGGACCAAAGAAGTACAAATTGGCCCAGTTAGGCCCTATATGACCTAAAAAGTCCATTTGGGCTCTATTAGGAGCAAACAAGTCCATTTGGGCTCCAATAGGACCAAAGAAGTATAAATTGGCCCAGTTAGGTCCTATATGACCTAAAGAGTCCATTTGGGCTCTATTAGGATCAAACAAGTCCATTTGGGCTCCAATAGGACCAAAGAAGTACAAATTGGCCAAGTTAGGTCCTATATGACCTAAAATGTCCAGTTGGGCTCTATCAGGATCAAAAAAGTCCATTTGGGCTCCAATAGGACCAAAGAAGTACAAGTTGGCCCAGTTAGGTCCTATATGACCTAAAAAGTGCATTTTGGCTCTATGGGGATCAAACAAGTCCATTTGAGCTCCAGTAGGATCAAAGAATTACAAATTGGCCCAGTTAGGTCCTATATGACCTAAAAAGTCCATTTGAGCTCTATTAGCATCAAACAAGTCCATTTGGGCTCCATTAGGACCAAAGAAGTACAAATTGGCCCAGTTAGGTCCTATATTACCTAAAAAGTCCATTTGGAATCTATTCGGATCACACAAGTCCATTTGGGCTCCAATAGGACCATAGAAGTACAAATTGGCCCAGTTAGGTCCTATTTGACCTAAAAAGTGCATTTTGGCTGTATTTGGATCAAACAAGTCCATTTGGGCTCTATTAGGATCAAACAAGTAAATTTGGGCTCTATTAGGTTCAAACAAGTCCATTTGGGCTCCAATAGGACCAAAGAAGTACAAATTACCCCAGTTAGGTCTTATATGACCTAAAAAGTCCATTTGGGCTCTATTAGGATCAAACAAGTCCATTTGGGCTCCATTAGGACCAAAGATGTACAAATTGGCCCAGTTAGGTCCTATATGATCCAAAAAGCCCATTTTGGCTCTATTAGGATCAAACAAGTCCATTTGGGCTTCAATAGGACCAAAGAAGTACAAATCGGCCCAGATAGTTCCTATATGATCTAAAAAGTCCATTTGGGCACTATTAGGAACAAACAAGTCGATTTGGGCTCCATTAGGACCAAAGAAGTGCAAATTGGCCCAGTTAGGTCCTATATCACCTAAAAAGTCCGTTTGGGCTCTATTTGGATCACACAAGTCCATTTGGGCCCCAATAGGACCAAAGAAGTACAAATTGGCCCAGTTAGGTTTTATATGACTTAAAAAGTGCATTTTGGCCTTAATTGGGCTCGAACAAGTTCATTTGGGCTCCAATAGGACCAAAGAAGTACAAATTGGCCCAGTTAGGTCCTATATGACCTAAAAAGTGTATTTTGGCTCTATTAGGATAAAACAAGTCCATTTGGGCTCCAATAGGACCAAAGAAGTACAAATTTGCCCAGTTAGGTCCTATATGACCTAAAATGTCCAGTTGGGCTCTATTAGGATCAAACAAGTCCATTTGGGCTCCAATAGGACCAAAGAAGTACAAATTGTCACAGTTAGGTCATATATGCCCTAAAAAATCCATTTTGGCTCTATTAGGATCAAACAAGTCCATTTGGGATCCAATAGGACCAAAGAAGTACAAATTTTCCCAGTTAGGTCCTATATGACCTTAAAAGTACATTTTGGCTCTATTAAGATCAAACAAGTCAATTTGGGCTCCAATAGGACCAAAGAAGTACAAATTGGCCTAGTTAGGTCCTATATGACCTAGGAAGTCCATTTGGGCTCTATTAGGATCAAACAAGTCCATTTGGGCTCCATTAGGACCAAAGAATTACAAATTGGCCCAATTAGGTTCTATATGACCTAAAAAGTCAATTGGGCTCTATTGGGATCAAACAAGTCCATTTGGGCTCTATTAGGGTCAAACAACTCCATTTGGGCTCCATTAGGACCAAAGAAGTACAAATTGGCCTAGTTAGGTCCTCTATGACCTAAACAGTCCATTTGGGCTCTATTAGGATCAAACAAGTCCATTTGGGATCTAATAGGACCAAAGAAGTAAAAATTGGCACAGTTAGGTCCTTTATGACCTAACAAGTGCATTTTGGCTCTATTGGGATCAAACAAGTCTATTTGGGCTCTATTAGGGTCAAACAAGTCCATTTGGGCTCCATTAGGACCAAAGAAGTACTAATTGACCCTGTTAGGTCCTATATGACCTAAAAAGTCCATTTGGGCTCCACTAGGATCAAACAAGTCCATTTGGGCTCTATTAGGATCAAACAAGTCCATTTGGGCTCTACTAGGATCAAACGAGTCCATTTGGGCTCCAATAGGACCAAAGAAGTTCAAATTGGCCCAGTTAGGTCCTTTATAACCTAAAAAGTCCATTTGGGCTCTATTAGGATCAAACAGGTCCATTTGGTCTCCATTAGGACAAAAGAAGTACAAATTGGCCCAATTATGTCCTTTATGACCTAACAAGTCCATATGGGCTCTATTAGGATCAAATAAGTCCATTGGGGCTCTATTAGGATCAAACAATTCCATTTGGCCTCCAATAGGACCAAAGAAGTACAAATTGGCCCAGTTAGGTCCTATATGACCTAAAAAGTGCATTTTGGCTCTATTAGGATCAAACAAGTCCATTTGGGCTCCAATAGGACCAAAGAAGTACAAATTGGCCAAGTTAGGTCCTATATGACCTAAAAAGTGCATTTTGGCTCTCTTAAGGTCAAACAAGTCCATTTGGGCTCCAATAGGACCAAAGAAGTACAAATTGGCCCAGTTAGGTCCTATATGACCTAAAATGTCCAGTTGGGCTCTATTAGGATCAAACAAGTCCATTTGGGCTCCAATAGGACCAAAGAAGTAAAAATTGGCCCAGTTAGGTCCTATATGACCTAAAAAGTGCATTTTGGCTCTATTAGGATCAACAAGTCCATTTGGGCTCCAATAGGACCAAAGAAGTACAAATTGGCGCATATACCTCCTATATGACCTAAAAAGTCCTTTTGGGCTCTATTAGGATCAAACAAGTCCATTTGGGCTCTATTAGGGTCAAACAAGTCCATTTGGGCTCCATTAGGACCAAAGAAGTACAAATTGGCCCAGTTAGGTCCTTTGTGACCTAAAAAGTCCATTTGGGCTCTATTAGGATCAGACAAGTCCATTTGGGCTCCAATAGGACCAAAGAAGTACAAATTGGCCCAGTTAGGTCCTATATGACCTAAAACGTCCGTTTGGGCTCTATTAGGATCAAACAGGTCCATTTGGGCTCCAATAGGACCAAAGAAGTACAAATTGGCCCAGTTAGGTCCTTTATGACCTAACAAGTCCATTTGGGCTCTATTAGGATCAAACAAGTCCATTTGGGCTCTATTAGGGTCAAACAAGTCCATTTGGGCTCCATTAGGACCAAAGAAGTACAAATTGGCCCAGTTAGGTCCTATATGACCTAAAAAGTGCATTTTGGCTCTATTAGGATCAGACAAGTCCATTTGGGATTCAATAGGACCAAAGAAGTACAAATTGGCCCAGTTAGGTCCTATATGACCTTGTTGCCTTGTGAAGAAAATAACTAGAGCTATAGATATCGGATTTTGATGATCTTGCTGTCCCTAGAAAGATAAGGAAGGGACCTACAATTTCAGGTTCCCAAGAATTGTCAAATTAGGCCAAAATCAAGGCTAAATTGGGTCCCGAGTTCTCTGTCTCGGATCAGTGCGCAGTCCATGATATTCCTCCACTTAAATGGGCCTAACTTAGTCATCTTAAGCCCAATTAAGGCATATGATACCTTGTTGGAAAGCTTATTCAGAGGCCCTTAATTTGGTCTAGGGTTAGGTCAGCATTAATAAGCATAAATAGCAGTTTAGGCCGCACAAGCCAGAGAGAGAAGGAAATTAGACAACTTTTACAATCATTGTTTTTGGTTTTACATTATTGGGCTTAATTGGACTTAACTGCTAAACATTGTTAATTTTCGGATTTTTCACTCATCCTGACCTTGTTGCCTTGCACAGAGCATAACTAGAGCTATAGATATCGGATTTTGGTGATCTTGCTGTCCCTAAAAAGATAAGGAAGAGACCCACAATTTTAGGTGTTACAAAATTGTCAAATTAGGCCAAAATCAATGCTAAATCGGGTCCCGAATTCTCTGGCGCGGATCAGTGCACAGTCAATTATGTTCCTTCACTTAAATGGGCCTATCTTACTCAACTTAAGCCCAATTAAGGCATATGATACCTTGTTGGAAAGCTTATTCAGAGGCCCTTAATTTGGTCTAGTGTTAGGTCAGGATTATTAAGCATAAATAGCAGTTTACAGCTGCACAAGCCATAGAGAGACGGAAATTAGACAACATTTACAATCATTATTTTTGCTTTTACATTATTGGGCTTAATTGCTAAACATTGTTAATTTTTGGATTTTTCACTCATCCTGACCTTGTTGCCTTGCACAGAGCATAACTAGAGCTACAGATATCGAATTTTGGTGATCTTGCTGTCCCTAGAAAGATAAGGAAGAGACCTACAATTTCAGGTGTCACAAGAATTGTCAAATTAGGCCAAAATCAAGGCTAAATTGGGTCCCGAGTTCTCTGGCGCGGATCAATGCGCAGTCCATGATGTTCCTTCACTTAAATGGGCCTATCTTACTCAACTTAAGCGCAATTAAGTTATATGATACCTTGTTGGAAAGCTTATTCAGAGGCCCTTAATTTGGTCTAGGGTTAGTCCTGGATTAATAAACAAAAATAGCAGTTTACAGCCGCACAAGCCTGAGAGAGATGAAAATTTGACAACTTTTACCATCATTTTTTTTGCTTTTACATTATTGGGCTTAATTGCTAAACATTGTAAATTTTCAGATTTTTCACTCATCCTGACCTTGTTACATTGCGAAGAGCATAACTGGAGCTACAAATATCGGATTTTGGTGATTTGCTGCCCCTAGAAAGATAAGGAAGCGACCTACAATTTCAGGTGTTACAACAATTGTCGAATTAGGCCAGAATCAAGGCTAAATTGGGTCCCGAGTTCTCTGGCGCGGATCAGTGCGCAGTCCATGATGTTCCTTCACTTAAATGGGCCTATCTTATTCAACTTAAACCCAATTAAGGCATATGATACTTTGTTGGAAAGCTTATTCAGATGCCCTCAATTTGGTTTAGGGTTAGGCCAGGATTAATAAGTATAAAAGCAGTTTACAGCCGCACAAGTCAGACAGAGATGGAAATTTGACAACTTTTACAATCATTATTTTTGCTTTTACATTATTGGGCTTAATTGCTAAACATTGTAAATTTTCGGATTTTTCACACATCCTGACATTGTTGCCTTTCGAAGAGCATAACTAGAGCTACAGAAATCGAATTTTGGTGATCTTACTGTCCCTAGAAAGATAAGGAAGAGACCTACAATTTCAGGATCACAAGAATTGTCAAATTAGGCCAAAATCAAGGCTAAATGGATCCTGAGTTCTCTGGCGCGGATCAGTGCACAATCCATGATGTTCCTTCACTTAGATGGGCCTAACTTACACATCTTAAGCCCAATTAAGGCATATGATACCTTGTTGGAAAGCTTATTCAGAGGCCCTTAATTTACTCTAGGGTTAGGTAAGGATTAAAAAGCATAAATAGCAGTTTACAGCCGCACAAGCCAGAGAGAGATAGAAATTAGATAACTTTTACAATTATTGTTTTTTGTTTTTACATTATTGGGCTTAATTGCTAAACATTGTTAATTTTCGGATTTTTCACTCATCCTGACCTTGTTGCCTTGCACAGAGCATAACTAGAGCTACAGATATCGGATTTTGGTGATCTTGCTGTCCCTAGAAAGATAAGGAAGATACCTACAATTTTAGATGTCACAAAATTGTCAAATTAGGACAAATTCAATGCTAAATTAGGTCCCGAATTCTCTGGCGCGGATCAGTGCACAGTCCATGATGTTCCTTCACTTAAATGGGCCTATCTTACTCAACTTAAGCCCAATTAAGGCATATGATACCTTGTTGGAAAGCTTATTCAGAGTCCCTTAATTTGGTCTAGTGTCAGGTCAGGATTAATAAGCATAAATAGCAGTTTACAGCCGTACAAGCCATAGAGAGACGGAAATTAGACAACATTTACAATCATTGTTTTTGCTTTTACATTATTGGGCTTAATTGCTAAACATTGTTAATTTTTGGATTTTTCACTCATCCTAACCTTGTTGCCTTGCACAGAGCATAACTAGAGCTACAGATATCGGATTTTGGTGATCTTGCTGTCCCTAGAAAGATAAGGAAGAGACCTACAATTTCAGGTTTCACAAGAATTGTCAAATTAGGCCAAAATCAATGCTAAATTGGGTACCGAGTTCTCTGGTACGGATTAGTACGCAGTCCATGATGTTCATTCACATAAATGGGCCTAACTTACTCCTCTTAAGCCCAATTAAGGCATATGATACCTTGTTGGAAAGCTTATTCAGAGGCCCTTAATTTGGTCAACGGTTAGGCCAGGATTAAGAAGCATAAATAGCAGTTTACAGCCGCACAAGCCAGAGAGACGGAAATTTGACAACTTTTACAATCATTGTTTTTTGCTTTTACATTATTGGGCTTATTTGCTAAACATTGTTAATTTTCGGATTTTTCACTCATCCTGACCTTGTTGCCTTGCGCAGAGCATAACTAGAGCTACAAATATCGGATTTTGGTGATCTTGCTGTCCCTAGAAAGATAAGGAAGATACCTACAATTTCAGGGTTCACAAGAATTGTCAAATTAGGCCAAAAACAAGATTAAATTGGGTCCCGAGTTCTCTGGCGCGGTGCAATGCGCAGTCCATGATGTTCCTTCACTTAAATGGGCCTATCTTACTCAACTTAAGCCCAATTAAGGTATATGATACCTTGTTGGAAAGCATATTCAGAGGCCCTTAATTTGGTCTAGGGTTAGTCCTGGATTAATAAACAAAAATAGCAGTTTACAGCCGCACAAGCCAGAGAGAGATGAAAATTTGACAACTTTTACCATCATTGTTTTTGCTTTTACATTATTGGTCTTAATTGCTAAACATTGTAAATTTTTGGATTTTTCACTCATCCTGACCTTGTTACCTTGCGAAGATCATAACTGGAGCTACAGATATCGGATTTTGGTTATCTTGCTGTCCCTAGAAAGATAAGGAAGCGACCTACAATTTCAGGTGTTACAACAATTGTCGAATTAGGCCAGAATCAAGGCTAAATTGGGTCCCGAGTTCTCTGGCGCGGATCAGTGCGCAGTCCATGATGTTCCTTCACTTAAATGGGCCTATCTTACTCAACTTAAGCCCAATTAAGGCATATGATACTTTGTTGGAAAGCTTATTCAGATGCCCTCAATTTGGTCTAGGGTTAGGCCAGGATTAATAAGTATAAAAGCCGTTTACAGCCGCACAAGTCAGAGAGAGATGGAAATTTGACAACTTTTACAATCATTATTTTTGCTTTTACATTATTGGGCTTAATTGCTAAACATTATAAATTTTCGGATTTTTCACTCATCCTGACATTGTTGCCTTGCGAAGAGCATAACTAGAGCTACAGATATCGAATTTTGGTGATCTTACTGTCCCTAGAAAGATAAGGAAGAGACCTACAATTTCAAGTATCGAATTTCAGGTATCACAAGAATTGTCAAATTAGGCCAAAATCAAGGCTAAATGATTTCTCTGGCGTGGATCAGTGCGCAATCCATGATGTTCCTTCACTTAGATGGGCCTAACTTACACATCTTAAGCCCAATTAAGGCATATGATACCTTGTTGTAAAGCTTATTCAGAGGCTCTTAATTTACTCTAGGGTTAGATAAGGGTTAATAAGCATAAATAGCAGTTTACAGCCGCACAAGCCAGAGAGAGATAGAAATTAGATAACTTTTACAATCATTGTTTTTTGTTTTTACATTATTGGGCTTAATTGCTAAACATTGTTAATTTTCGGATTTATCACTCATCCTGACATTGTTGCCTTGCGAAGAGCATACCTAGAGCTACAGATATCGAATTTTGGTGATCATGCTGTCCCTAGAAAGATAAGGAAGAGACCTACAATTTCATGGTTCACAAGAATTGTCAAATTAGGCCAAAATCAAGGCTAAATTGGGTCCCGAGTTCTCTGGCGCGGATCAATGCGCAGTCCATGATGTTCCTTCACTTAAATGGGCCTATCTTACTCAACTTAAGCCCAAATAAGGCTTATGATACCTTGTTGGAAAGCTTATTCAGAGGCCCTTAATTTGGTCTAGGGTTAGTCCTGGATTAATAAACAAAAATAGCAGTTTACAGCCGCATAAGCCAGAGAGAGATGAAAATTTGACAACTTTTACCATCATTGTTTTTGCTTTTACATTATTGGGCTTAATTGCTAAACATTGTAAATTTTCGGATTTTTCACTCATCCTGACCTTGTTACCTTGCGAAGAGCATAACTAGAGCTACAAATATCGGATTTTGGTTATCTTGCTGTCCCTAGAAAGATAAGGAAGCGACCTACAATTTCAGGTGTTACAACAATTGTCGAATTAGGCCAGAATCAAGGCTAAATTGGGTCCCGAGTTCTCTGGCGCGGATCAGTGCGCAGTCCATGATGTTCCTTCACTTAAATGGGCCTATCTTACTCAACTTAAGCCCAATTAAGGCATATGATACTTTGTTGGAAAGCTTATTCAGATGCCCTCAATTTGGTCTAGGGTTAGGCCAGGATTAGTAAGTATAAAAGCAGTTTACAGCCGCACAAGCCAGAGAGAGATGAAAATTTGACAACTTTTACAATCATTGTTTTTGCTTTTACTTTATTGGGCTTAATTGCTAAACATTGTAAATTTTCGGATTTTTCACTCATCCTGACATTGTTGCCTTACGAAGAGCATAACTAGAGCCTCAGATATCGAATTTTGGTGATCTTAGTGTCCCTAGAAAGATAAGGAAGAGACCTACAATTTCAGGTTTCACAAGAATTGTCAAATTAGGCCAAAATCAAGGCTAAATGGATTACGAGTTCTCTGGCACGGATTAGTGCGTAGTCCATGATGTTCCTTCACTTAGATGGGCCTAACTTACACATCTTAAGCCCAATTAAGGCATATGATACCTTGTTGTAAAGCTTATTCAGAGGCTCTTAATTTACTCTAGGGTTAGGAAAGGATTAATAAGCATAAATAGCAGTTTACATCCGCACAAGCCAAAGAGAGACAAAAATTAGATAACTTTTACAATCATTGTTTTTTGTTTTTACATTATTGGGCTTAATTGCTAAACATTGTTAATTTTCGGATTTTTCACTCATCCTTACCTTGTTGCCTAGCACAGAGCATAACTAGAGCTACAGATATCGGATTTTGGTGATCTTGCTGTCCCTAGAAAGAAAAGGAAGAGACCTACAATTTCAGGTTTCACGAGAATTGTCAAATTAAGCCAAAATCAAGGCTAAAATGGGTACCGAGTTCTCTGGCACGGATTAGTGCGCAGTCCATGATGTTCCTTCACTTAAATGGGCCTAACTTACTCATCTTAAGCCCAATTAAGGCATATGATACCTTGTTGGAAAGCTTATTTTGAGGCCCTTAATTTGGTCTAGGGTTAGGCCAGGATTAAGAAGCATAAATAGTAGTTTACAGCTGCACAAGCCAGAGAGAGACGGAAATTTGACAACTTTTACAATCATTGTTTTTTGCTTTTACATTATTAGGTTATTTGGTAAACATTATTAATTTTCGGATTTTTCACTCATCCTGACCTTGTTGCCTTGCGCAGAGCATAACTAGAGCTACAGATATCGGATTTTGGTGATCATGCTGTCCCTAGAAAGATAAGGAAGAGACCTACAATTTCAGGGTTCACAAGAATTGTCAAATTAGGCCAAAATCAAGGCTAAATTGGGTCCCGAGTTCTCTGGCACGGATCAATGCGCAGTCCATGATGTTCCTTCACTTAAATGGGCCTATCTTACTCAACTTAAGCCCAAATAAGGCTTATGATACCTTGTTGGAAAGCTTATTCAGAGGCCCTTAATTTGGTCTAGGGTTAGTCCTAGATTAATAAACAAAAATAGCAGTTTACAGCCGCATAAGCCAGAGAGAGATGAAAATTTGACAACTTTTACCATCATTGTTTTTGCTTTTACATTATTGGGCTTAATTGCTAAACATTGTAAATTTTTGGATTTTTCACTCATCCTGACCTTGTTACCTTGCGAAGAGCATAACTAGAGCTACAAATATCGGATTTTGGTGATCTTGCTGTCCCTAGAAAGATAAGGAAGCGACCTACAATTTCAGGTGTTACAACAATTGTCGAATTAGGCCAGAATCAAGTCTAAATTGGGTCCCGAGTTCTCTGGCGCGGATCAGTGCGCAGTCCATGATGTTCCTTCACTTAAATGGGCCTATCTTACTCAACTTAAGCCCAATTAAGGCATATGATACTTTGTTGGAAAGCTTATTCAGATGCCCTCAATTTGGTCTAGGGTTAGGCCAGGATTAGTAAGTATAAAAGCAGTTTACAGTCGCACAAGCCAGAGAGAGATGGAAATTTGACAACTTTTACAATCATTGTTTTTGCTTTTACTTTATTGGGCTTAATTGCTAAACATTGTAAATTTTCGGATTTTTCACTCATCCTGACAGTGTTGCCTTGCGAAGAGCATAACTAGAGCCTCAGATATCGAATTTTGGTGATCTTAGTGACCCTAGAAAGATAAGGAAGAGACCTACAATTTCAGGTGTCACAAGAATTGTGAAATTAGGCCAAAATCAAGGCTAAATGGATTCCGAGTTCTCTGGCACGGATCAGTGAGTAGTCCATTATGTTCTTTCACTTAGATGGGCCTAACTTACACATCTTAAGCCCGATTAAGGCATATGATACCTTGTTGGAAAGCTTATTTAGAGGCCCTTTAGTTGCTCTAGGGTTAGGTAAGGATTAATAAGCATAAATAGCAGTCTACATCCGCACAAGCCAGAGAGAGACAGAAATTAGATAACTTTTACAATCATTGTTTTTTGTTTTTACTTTATTGGGCTTTATTGCTAAACATTGTTAATTTTCGGATTTTTCACTCATCCTTACCTTGTTGCCTAGCGCAGAGCATAACTAGAGCTACAGATATCGGATTTTGGTGATCTTGCTGTCCCTAGAAAGAAAAGGAAGAGACCTACAATTTCAGGTTTCACGAGAATTGTCAAATTAGGCCAAAATCAAGGCTAAAATGGGTACCGAGTTCTCTGGCACGGATTAGTGCGCAGTCCATGATGTTCCTTCACTTAAATGGGCCTAACTTACTCATCTTAAGCCCAATTAAGGCATATGATACCTTGTTGGAAAGCTTATTCAGAGGCCCTTAATTTGGTCTAGGGTTAGGCCAGGATTAAGAAGCATAAATAGTAGTTTACAGCCGCACAAGCCAGAGAGAGACGGAAATTTGACAACTTTTACAATCATTGTTTTTTGCTTTTACATTATTAGGTTATTTGCTAAACATTGTTAATTTTCGGATTTTTCACTCATCCTGACCTTGTTGCCTTGCGCAGAGCATAACTAGAGCTACAGATATCGGATTTTGGTGATCATGCTGTCCCTAGAAAGATAAGGAAGAGACCTACAATTTCAGGGTTCACAAGAATTGTCAAATTAGGCCAAAATCAAGGCTAAATTGGGTCCCGAGTTCTCTGGCCCGGATCAATGCGCAGTCCATGATGTTCCTTCACTTAAATGGGCCTATCTTACTCAACTTAAGCCCAAATAAGGCTTATGATACCTTGTTGGAAAGCTTATTCAGAGGCCCTTAATTTGGTCGAGGGTTAGTCCTAAATTAATAAACAAAAATAGCAGTTTACAGCCGCATAAGCCAGAGAGAGATGAAAGTTTGACAACTTTTACCATCATTGTTTTTGCTTTTACATTATTGGGCTTAATTGCTAAACATTGTAAATTTTTGGATTTTTCACTCATCCTGACCTTGTTACTTTGCGAAGAGCATAACTAGAGCTACAAATATCGGATTTTGGTGATCTTGCTGTCCCTAGAAAGATAAGGAAGCGACCTACAATTTCAGGTGTTACAACAATTGTCGAATTAGGCCAGAATCAAGGCTAAATTGGGTCCCGAGTTCTTCGGGTGCGGATCGGCTGCAGATCCATGATATTCCTTCACTTAAATGGGCCTATCTTACTCAACTTAAGCCCAATTAAGGCATATGATACTTTGTTGGAAAGCTTATTCAGATGCCCTCAATTTGGTCTAGGGTTAGGCCAGGATTAGTAAGTATAAAAGCAGTTTACAGCCGCACAAGCCAGAGAGAGATGGAAATTTGGCAACTTTTACAATCACTGTTTTTGCTTTTACTTTATTGGGCTTAATTGCTAAACATTGTAAATTTTCGGATTTTTCACTCATCCTGACATTGTTGCCTTGCGAAGAGCATAACTAGAGCCTCAGATATCGAATTTTGGTGATCTTACTGTCCCTAGAAAGATAAGGAAGAGACCTACAATTTCAGGTTTCACAAGAATTGTCAAATTAGGCCAAAATCATGGCTAAATGGATTCCGAGTTCTCTGGCGCGGATCAGTGCGTAGTCCATGATGTTCCTTCACTTAGATGGGCCTAACTTACACATCTTAAGCCCAATTAAGGCATATGATACCTTGTTGGAAAGCTTATTCAGAGGCCCTTAATTTACTCTAGGGTTAGTTAAGGATTAATAAGCATAAATAGCAGTTTACAGCCGCACAAGCCAGAGAGAGATAGAAATTAGATAACTTTTACAATTATTGTTTTTTGTTTTTACATTCTTGGGCTTAATTGCTAAACATTGTTAATTTTCGGATTTTTCACTCATCCTAACCTTGTTGCCTTGCACAGAGCATAACTAGAGCTACAGATATCGGATTTTGGTGATCTTGTTGTCCCTAGAAAGATAAGGAAGATACCTACAATTTTAGGTGTCACAAAATTGTCAAATTAGGCCAAAATCAATGCTAAATTGGGTCCCGAATTCTCTGGCGCGGATCAGTGCACAGTCCATGATGTTCCTTCACTTAAATGGGCCTATCTTACTCAACTTAAGCCCAATTAAGGCATATGATACCTTGTTGGAAAGCTTATTCAGAGGCCCTTAATTTGGTCTAGTGTTAGGTCATGATTAAAAAGCATAAATAGCAGTTTACAGCCGCACAAGCCATAGAGAGACGGAAATTAGACAACATTTACAATCATTGTTTTTGCTTTTACATTATTGGGCATAATTGCTAAACATTGTTAATTTTTGGATTTTTCACTCATCCTAACCTTGTTGCCTTGCACAGAGCATAACTAGAGCTACAGATATCGGATTTTGGTGATCTTGCTGTCCCTAGAAACATAAGGAAGAGACCTACAATTTCAGGGTTCACAAGAATTGTAAAATTAGGCCCAAAACAAGGCTAAATTGGGTCCCGAGTTCTCTGGCGCGGATCAATGCGCAGTCCATGATGTTCCTTCACTTAAATGGGCCTATCTTACTCCTCTTAAGCCCAATTAAGGCATATGATACCTTGTTGGAAAGCTTATTCAGAGGCCCTTAATTTGGTCAAGGGTTAGGCACGGATTAAGCATAAATAGCGATTCTGACCGCACAAGCCAGAGAGAGACGGAAATTTGACAACTTTTACAATCATTGTTTTTTGCTTTTACATTATTGGGCTTATTTGCTAAACATTGTTAATTTTCGGATTTTTCACTCATCCTGACCTTGTTGCCTTGCGCAGAGCATAACTAGAGCTACAAATATCGGATTTTGGTGATCTTACTGTCCCTAGAAAGATAAGGAAGAGACCTACAATTTCAGGGATAACAAGAATTGTAAAATTAGGCCAAAAACAAGGCTAAATTGGGTCCCGAGTTCTCTGGCGCGGATCAATGCGCAGTCCATGATGTTCCTTCACTTAAATGGGCCTATCTTACTCAACTTAAGCCCAATTAAGGTATATGATACCTTGTTGGAAAGCATATTCAGAGGCCCTTAATTTGGTCTAGGGTTAGTCCTGGATTAATAAACAAAAATAGCAGTTTACAGCCGCACAAGCCAGAGAGAGATGAAAATTTGACAACTTTTACCATCATTGTTTTTGCTTTTACATTATTGGGCTTAATTGCTAAACATTGTAAATTTTCGGATTTTTCACTCATCCTGACCTTGTTACCTTGCGAAGATCATAACTGGAGCTACAGATATCGGATTTTGGTGATCTTGCTGTCCCTAGAAAGATAAGGAAGCGACCTACAATTTCAGGTGTTACAACAATTGTCCAATTAGGCCAGAATCAAGGCTAAATTGGGTCCCGAGTTCTCTGGCGCGGATCGGTGCGCAGTCCATGATGTTCCTTCACTTAAATGGGCCTATCTTACTCAACTTAAGCCCAATTAAGGCATATGATACTTTGTTGGAAAGCTTATTCAGATGCCCTCAATTTGGTCTAGGGTTAGGCCAGGATTAGTAAGTATAAAAGCAGTTTACAGCCGCACAAGCCAGAGAGAGATGGAAATTTGACAACTTTTACAATCATTGTTTTTGCTTTTACTTTATTGGGCTTAATTGCTAAACATTGTAAATTTTCGGATTTTTCACTCATCCTGACATTGTTGCCTTGCGAAGAGCATAACTAGAGCCTCAGATATCGAATTTTGGTGATCTTAGTGTCCCTAGAAAGATAAGGAAGAGACCTACAATTTCAGGTTTCACAAGAATTGTGAAATTAGGCCAAAATCAAGGCTAAATGGATTCCGAGTTCTCTGGCGCGGATCAGTGCGTAGTCCATGATGTTCCTTCACTTAGATGGGCCTAACTTACACATCTTAAGCCCAATTAAGGCATATGATACCTTGTTGGAAAGCTTATTCAGAGGCCCTTAATTTACTCTAGGGTTAGTTAAGGATTAATAAGCATAAATAGTAGTCTACATCCGCACAAGCCAGAGAGAGACAGAAATTAGATAACTTTTACAATCATTGTTTTTTGTTTTTACTTTATTGGGCTTTATTGCTAAACATTGTTAATTTTCGGATTTTTCACTCATCCTTACCTTGTTGCCTAGCGCAGAGCATAACTAGAGCTACAGATATCGGATTTTGGTGATCTTGCTGTCCCTAGAAAGAAAAGGAAGAGACCTACAATTTCAGGTTTCACGAGAATTGTCAAATTAGGCCAAAATCAAGGCTAAAATGGGTACCGAGTTCTCTGGCACGGATTAGTGCGCAGTCCATGATGTTCCTTCACTTAAATGGGCCTAACTTACTCATCTTAAGCCCAATTAAGGCATATGATACCTTGTTGGAAAGCTTATTCAGAGGCCCTTAATTTGGTCTAGGGTTAGGCCAGGATTAAGAAGCATAAATAGTAGTTTACAGCCGCACAAGCCAGAGAGAGACGGAAATTTGACAACTTTTACAATCATTGTTTTTTGCTTTTACATTATTAGGTTATTTGCTAAACATTGTTAATTTTCGGATTTTTCACTCATCCTGACCTTGTTGCCTTGCCCAGAGCATAACTAGAGCTACAGATATCGGATTTTGGTGATCATGCTGTCCCTAGAAAGATAAGGAAGAGACCTACAATTTCAGGGTTCACAAGAATTGTCAAATTAGGCCAAAATCAAGGCTAAATTGGGTCCCGAGTTCTCTGGCCCGGATCAATGCGCAGTCCATGATGTTCCTTCACTTAAATGGGCCTATCTTACTCAACTTAAGCCCAAATAAGGCTTATGATACCTTGTTGGAAAGCTTATTCAGAGGCCCTTAATTTGGTCGAGGGTTAGTCCTAAATTAATAAACAAAAATAGCAGTTTACAGCCGCATAAGCCAGAGAGAGATGAAAATTTGACAACTTTTACCATCATTGTTTTTGCTTTTACATTATTGGGCTTAATTGCTAAACATTGTAAATTTTTGGATTTTTCACTCATCCTGACCTTGTTACTTTGCGAAGAGCATAACTAGAGCTACAAATATCGGATTTTGGTGATCTTGCTGTCCCTAGAAAGATAAGGAAGCGACCTACAATTTCAGGTGTTACAACAATTGTCGAATTAGGCCAGAATCAAGGCTAAATTGGGTCCCGAGTTCTCTGGTGCGGATCAGTGCGCAGTCCATGATATTCCTTCACTTAAATGGGCCTATCTTACTCAACTTAAGCCCAATTAAGGCATATGATACTTTGTTGGAAAGCTTATTCAGATGCCCTCAATTTGGTCTAGGGTTAGGCCAGGATTAGTAAGTATAAAAGCAGTTTACAGCCGCACAAGCCAGAGAGAGATGGAAATTTGACAACTTTTACAATCACTGTTTTTGCTTTTACTTTATTGGGCTTAATTGCTAAACATTGTAAATTTTCGGATTTTTCACTCATCCTGACATTGTTGCCTTGCGAAGAGCATAACTAGAGCCTCAGATATCGAATTTTGGTGATCTTACTGTCCCTAGAAAGATAAGGAAGAGACCTACAATTTCAGGTTTCACAAGAATTGTCAAATTAGGCCAAAATCATGGCTAAATGGATTCCGAGTTCTCTGGCGCGGATCAGTGCGTAGTCCATGATGTTCCTTCACTTAGATGGGCCTAACTTACACATCTTAAGCCCAATTAAGGCATATGATACCTTGTTGGAAAGCTTATTCAGAGGCCCTTAATTTACTCTAGGGTTAGTTAAGGATTAATAAGCATAAATAGCAGTTTACAGCCGCACAAGCCAGAGAGAGATAGAAATTAGATAACTTTTACAATTATTGTTTTTTGTTTTTACATTCTTGGGCTTAATTGCTAAACATTGTTAATTTTCGGATTTTTCACTCATCCTAACCTTGTTGCCTTGCACAGAGCATAACTAGAGCTACAGATATCGGATTTTGGTGATCTTGTTGTCCCTAGAAAGATAAGGAAGATACCTACAATTTTAGGTGTCACAAAATTGTCAAATTAGGCCAAAATCAATGCTAAATTGGGTCCCGAATTCTCTGGCGCGGATCAGTGCACAGTCCATGATGTTCCTTCACTTAAATGGGCCTATCTTACTCAACTTAAGCCTAATTAAGGCATATGATACCTTGTTGGAAAGCTTATTCAGAGGCCCTTAATTTGGTCTAGTGTTAGGTCATGATTAAAAAGCATAAATAGCAGTTTACAGCCGCACAAGCCATAGAGAGACGGAAATTAGACAACATTTACAATCATTGTTTTTGCTTTTACATTATTGGGCATAATTGCTAAACATTGTTTATTTTTGGATTTTTCACTCATCCTAACCTTGTTGCCTTGCACAGAGCATAACTAGAGCTACAGATATCGGATTTTGGTGATCTTGCTGTCCCTAGAAACATAAGGAAGAGACCTACAATTTCAGGGTTCACAAGAATTGTAAAATTAGGCCCAAAACAAGGCTAAATTGGGTCCCGAGTTCTCTGGCGCGGATCAATGCGCAGTCCATGATGTTCCTTCACTTAAATGGGCCTATCTTACTCCTCTTAAGCCCAATTAAGGCATATGATACCTTGTTGGAAAGCTTATTCAGAGGCCCTTAATTTGGTCAAGGGTTAGGCACGGATTAAGCATAAATAGCAGTTTACAGCCGCACAAGCCAGAGAGAGACGGAAATTTGACAACTTTTACAATCATTGTTTTTTGCTTTTACATTATTGGGCTTATTTGCTAAACATTGTTAATTTTCGGATTTTTCACTCATCCTGACCTTGTTGCCTTTGGACATAACTAGAGCTACAAATATCGGATTTTGGTGATCTTACTGTCCCTAGAAAGATAAGGAAGAGACCTACAATTTCAGGGATAACAAGAATTGTAAAATTAGGCCAAAAACAAGGCTAAATTGGGTCCTGAGTTCTCTGGCGCG
>JAUPTC010000013.1:3987281-4029972 GCA_030762895.1 Sophora flavescens
ATTTGTACTTCATTAGTCCTATTGGAGCCCAAATGGACTTGTTTGAGCCTAGTAGACCCCATTTGGACGTGTTAGGTCATAAAGGACCTAACTAGGCCAATTTGTACTTCTTTGGCCCTAATGATGCCCAAAAGGACTTGTTTACCCTAATCGAGCCCAAATGGACTTTTCGGATCATATAGGACCTAACTGGGCCAATTTGTACTTCTTTGGTCCTATTGGAGCCCAAATGAACTTGTTTGATCCTAATAGAGCCCAACTGGACATTTTAGGTCATATAGGACGTAACTGGGCCAATTTGTACTTCTTTGGTCCTATTGGAGCCCAAATGGATTTGTTTGATCCTAATAGGGCCCAAATGGACTTTTTAGGTCATATAGGACCTAACTAGACCAATTTGCACATCATTGGTCCAATTGGAGCCCAAATGTACTTGTTTGATCCTAATAGAGCCAAAATGGACTTTTTTGGTCAAAAAGGACCTAACTGGGCCAATTTGTACTTCTTTGGTCCTATTGGAGCCAAAATCGACTTGTTTGAACCTAATAGAGCCCAACTGGACATTTTTGGTCATATAGGACCTAACTGGGCCAATTTGTACTTCTTTGGTCCTATTGGAGCCCAAATGGACTTGTTTGATCCTAATAGAGCCCAAATGGACTTTTTAGGTCATATAGGACCTAACTGGGCCAATTTGTACTTCTTTGGTCCTAATGGAGCCCAAATGAACTTGTTTGACCGTAATAGAGCTCAAATGGACTTGTTTGATCCTAATAGAGCCCAAATGGACTTTTTAGAACATATAGGACCTAACTAGGCCAATTTCTACTTCTTTGGTCCTAATGGAGCCCAAATGGACCTGTTTGATCCTAATAGAGCCCATATGGATTTTTCGGTCATATAGGACCTAACTGGGCCAATTTGTACTTGTTTGGTCCTAATGGAGCCCTAATGGACTTGTTTGACTCTAATAGAGCCCAAATGGACTAGTTTGATCCTAATAGAGCCAAATGGACTTGTTTGATCCTAATAGAGCCCAAATGGACTTTTTAGGTCATATAGGACCTATCTGGGCCAATTTGTACTTCTTTGGTCCTATTGGAGCCCAAATGGACTTGTTTGATCCTAATAGAGCCCAAATGGACTTTTTAGGTCATATAGGACCTAATTGGGTCAATTTGTACTTCTTTGGTCCTAATGGAGCCCAAATGAACTTGTTTAACACTAATAGAGCCCAAATGGACTTGTTTGTTCCTAATAGAGCCAAAATGGACTTGTTAGGTCATAAAGGACCTAACTGGGCCAATTTGTACTTCTTTGGTCCTAATGGAGCCCAAATGGACCTATTTGATCCTAATAGAGCCCAAATGGACTTTTTTGGTCATATAGGACCTATCTGGGCCAATTTGTACTTCTTTGGTCCTATTGGAGCCCAAATGGACTTATTTGATCCTAAGAGAGTCAATATGCACTTTTTAGGTCATATAGGACCTAACTGGGCCAATTTGTACTTCTTTGGTCCTATTGGAGCCCAAATGGACTTGTTTGATCCTAATAGAACCCAAATGGACTTTTTAGGTCAGATAGGACCTAACTGGGCCAATTTGTATTTCTTTGGTCCTATTGGAGCCCAAATGGACTTGTTTGATCCTAATAGAGCCCAAATAGACTTTTTAGGCCATATAGGACCTAATTGGGCCAATTTATACTTCTTTGGTCCTAATGGAGCACTAGTGGACTTGTTTGACACTAATAGAGCCCAAATGGACTTGTTTGACCCTAATAGAGCCCAAAAATAACTTTTTAGGTTATATAGGACCTAACTGGGCCAATTATTACTTCTTTGGTCCAAATGGAGTCCAAATGGACTTGTATGAACCTAATAGAGCCCAAATGGACTTGTTTGATCCTAATAGAGCCCAAATGGACTTGTTAGGTTATAAAGGACCTAACTGGGCCAATTTGTACTTCTTTTGTCCTATTGGAGCCCAAATGGACTTGTTTGATCCTAGTAGAGCCCAACCGGACATTTTAGGTCATATAGGACCTAACTGGGCCAATTTGTACTTCTTTGGTCCTATTGGAGCCCAAATGGACTTGTTTGATCCTAATAGGGCCCAAATGGACTTTTTAGGTCATATAGGACCTAACTAGACCGATTTGTACATCATTGGTCCTATTGGAGCCCAAATGTACTTGTTTGATCCTAATGGAGCCCAACTGGACATTTTAGGTCATATAGGACCAAACTGGGCCAATTTGTACTTCTTTGGTCCTATTGGAGCCCAAATGGACTTGTTTGATCCTAATATAGCCCTACTGGACATTTTAGGTCATATAGGACCTTACTGGGCCAATTTGTACTTCTTTGGTCCTATTGGAGCCCAAATGGACTTGTTTGATCCTAATAGAGCCCAAATGGACTTTCTAGGTCATATAGGACCTAATTGGGCCAATTTGTACTTCTTTGGTCCTATTGGAGCCCAAATGGACTTGTTTGATCCTAATAGAGCCAAAATCCACTTTTTAGGTCATATAGGACCTAACTGGGTCGATTTGTACTTCTTTGGATTTGATCCTAATAGAGCCCAAATGGACTTGTTAGGTCATAAAGGACCTAACTGGGCCAATTTGTACTTCATTGGTCCTATTGGAGCCCAAATGGACTTGTTTGAGCCTAGTAGACCCCATTTGGACTTGTTAGGTCATAAAGGACCTAACTAGGCCAATTTGTATTTCTTTGGTCCTAATGGTGCCCAAATGGACTTGTTTACCCTAATCGAGCCCAAATGGACTTTTCGGATCATATAGGACCTAACTAGGCCAATTTGTACTTCTTTGGTCCTATTGGAGCCCAAATGGACTTGTTTGATCCTAATAGGACCCAATTGGACATTTTAGGTCATATAGGACCTAACTAGACCAATTTGTACATCATTGGTCATATTGGAGCCCAAATGTACTTGTTTGATCCTAATAGAGCCCAACTGGACATTTTTGGTCATATAGGACCTAACTGGGCCAATTTGTACTTCTTTGGTCCAATTGGAGCCCAAATGGACTTGTTTGATCCTAATATAGCCCAACTGGACATTTTAGGTCATATAGGACCTTGCTGGGCCAATTTGTACTTCTTTGGTCCTATTGGAGCCCAAATGGACTTGTTTGATTCTAATATGGCCCAAATCGACTTTTTAGGTCATATAGGACCAAATTGGACCAATTTGTACTTCTTTGGTCTTATTGGAGCCCAAATGGACTTGTTTGATCCTAATAGAGCCAAAAGGCACTTTTTAGGTCATATAGGATCTAACTGGGCCAATTTGTACTTCTTTGGATTTGATCCTAATAGAGCCCAAATGGACTTGTTAGGTCATAAAGGACCTAACTGGGCCAATTTGCACTTCATTGGTCCTATTGGAGCCCAAATGAAATTGTTTGAGCCTAGTAGACCCTATTTGGACTTGTTAGGTCATAAAGGACCTAACTAGGCCAATTTGTACTTCTTTGGTCCTAATGGTGCCCAAATGGACTTGTTTACCCGAATCGAGCCCAAATGGACTTTTCGGATCATATAGGACCTAACTGGGCCAATTTGTACTTCTTTGGTCCTATTGGAGCCCAAATGAACTTGTTTGATCCTAATAGAGCCCAACTGGACATTTTAGGTCATATAGGACCTAACTGGGCCAATTTGTACTTCTTTGGTCCTATTGGAACCTAAATGGACTTGTTTGATCCTAATAGGGCCCAAATGGACTTTTTAGGTCATATAGGACCTAACTAGACCAATTTGTACATCATTGGTCATATTGGAGCCCAAATGTACTTGTTTGATCCTAATAGAGCCAAAATGGACTTTTTAGGTCAAAGAGGACCTAACTGGGCCAATTTGTACTTCTTTGGTCCTATTGGAGCCAAAATCGACTTGTTTGAACCAAATAGAGCCCAACTGGACATTTTAGGTCATATAGGACATAACTGGGCCAATTTGTACTTCTTTGGTCCTATTGGTGCCCAAATGGACTTGTTTGATCCTAATAGAGCCAAAATACACTTTTTAGGTCATATAGGACCTAATGGGCCAATTTGTACTTCTTTGGTCCTATTGGAGCCCAAATGGACTTGTTTGATCCTAATAGAGCCAAAATGCACTTTTTAGGGCATATAGGACCTAACTGGGCCAATTTGTACTTCTTTGGTCCTATTGGAGCCCAAATGAACTTGTTTGATCCTAATAGAGCCCAAATGGACTTTTTAGGCCATATAGGACCTAATTGGGCAAATTTATACTTCTTTGGTCCTAATGGAGCCCTAATGGACTTGTTTGACACTAATAGAGCACAAATGGACTTGTTTGACCCTAATGGAGCCCAAAAGGACTTTTTAGGTTATATAGGACCTAACTGGGCCAATTTGTACTTATTTGGTCCAAATGGAGTCCAAATGGACTTGTATGAACCTAATAGAGCCCAAATGGACTTGTTTGATCCTAATAGAGCCCAAATGGACTTGTTAGGTTATAAAGGACCTAACTGGGCCAATTTGTACTTGTTTTGTCCTATTGGAGCCCAAATGGACTTGTTTGATTCTAGTAGAGCCCAACCGGACATTTTAGGTCATATAGGACATAACTGGGCCAATTTGTACTTCTTTGGTCCTATTGGAGCCCAAATGGACTTGTTTGATCCTAATAGGACCCAAATGGACTTTTTAGGTCATATAGGACCTAACTAGACCAATTTGTACATCATTGGTCCTATTGGAACCCAAATGTACTTGTTTGATCCTAATAGAGCCCAACTGGACATTTTAGGTCATATAGGACCTAACTGGGTCAATTTGTACTTCTTTGGTCCTATTGGAGCCCAAATGGACTTCTTTGATCCTCATATAGCCCAACTGGACATTTTAGGTCATATAGGACCTTACTGGGCCAATTTCTACTTCTTTGGTCCTATTGGGGCCCAAATGGACTTGTTTGATCCTAATAGAGCCAAAATGCACTTTTTAGGTCATATAGGACCTAACTGGGCCAATTTGTACTTCTTTGGATTTGATCCTAATAGAGCCCAAATGGACGTGTTAGGTCATAAAGGACCTAACTGGGCTAGTTTGTACTTCATTGGTCCTATTGGAGCCCAAATGGACTTGTTTGAGCCTAGTAGACCCCATTTGGGCTTGTTAGGTCATAAAGGACCTAACTCGGTCAATTTGTACTTCTTTGGTCCTATTGGTGCCCAAATGGACTTGTTTACCCTAATCGAGCCCAAATGGACTTTTCGGATCATATAGGACCTAACTGGGCCAATTTGTACTTCTTTGGTCCTATTGGAGCCCAGATGAACTTGTTTGATCCTAATAGAGCCCAACTGGACATTTTAGGTCATATAGGACCTAACTGGGCCAATTTGTACTTCTTTGGTCCTATTGGAGCCCAAATGGATTTGTTTGATCCTAATAGGTCCCAAATGGACTTTTTAGGTCATATAGGACCTAACTAGACCAATTTGTACATCATTGGTCCTATTGGAGCCCAAATGTACTTGTTTGATCCTAATAGAGCCAAAATGGACTTTTAAGGTCAAAAAGGACCTAACTGGGCCAATTTGTATTTCTTTGGTCCTATTGGGGCCAAAATCGACTTGTTTGAACCTAATAGAGCCCAACTGGTCATTTTAGGTCATATAGGACCTAACTGGGCCAATTTATACTTCTTTGGTCCTATTGGAGCCCAAATGGACTTGTTTGATCCTAATAGAGACCAAATGGACTTTTTAGAACTTATAGGACCTAACTGGGACAATTTCTACTTCTTTGGTCCTAATGGAGCCCAAATGGACCTGTTTGATCCTAATAGAGCCCAAATGAACTTTTTAGGTCATATAGGACCTAACTGGGCCAATTTGTACTTGTTTGGTCCTAATGGAGCCCTAATGGACTTGTTTGACTCTAATAGAGCCCAAATGGACTAGTTTGATCCTAATAGAGCCCAAATGGACTTGTTTGATCCTAATAGAGCCTAAATGGACTTTTTAGCTCATATAGGACCTATCTGGGCCAATTTGTACTTCTTTGGTCCTATTGGAGCCCAAATGGACTTGTTTGATCCTAATAGAGCCCAAATGGACTTTTTAGGTCATATAGGACCTATTTGGGCCAATTTATACTTCTTTGGTCCTAATGGAGCCCAAATGGACTTGTTTGACACTAATAGAGCCCAAATGGACTTGTTTGATCCTAATAGAGCCAAAATGGACTTGTTAGGTCGTAAAGGACCTAACTGGGCCAATTTGTACTTCTTTGGTCCTAATGGAGCCCAAATGGACCTATTTGATCCTAATAGAGCCCAAATGGACTTTTTAGGTCATATAGGACCTATCTGGGCCAATTTGTACTTCTTTGGTCCTATTGGAGCCCAAATGGACTTGTTTGATCCTAATAGAGCCAAAATGCACTTTTTAGGTCATATAGGACCTAACTGGGCCAATTTGTACTTCTTTGGTCCTATTGGAGCCCAAATGGACTTGTTTGATCCTAATAGAGCCCAAATGGACTTTTTAGGCCATATAGGACCTAATTGGGCCAATTTATACTTCTTTGGTCCTAATGGAGCCCTAATGGACTTGTTTGACACTAATAGAGCCCAAATGACCCAAATAGAGCCCAAAAGGACTTTTTAGGTTATATAGGACCTAACTGGGCCAATTTGTACTTCTTTGGTCCAAATGGAGTCCAAATGGACTTGTATGAACCTAATAGAGCCCAAATGGACTTGTTTGATCCTAATAGTGCCCAACTGGACTTGTTAGGTTATAAAGGACCTAACTGGGCCAATTTGTACTTCTTTTGGCCTATTGGAGCCCAAATGGACTTGTTTGATCCTAGTAGAGCCCAACCGGACATTTTAGGTCATATAGGACCTAAACTGGGCCAATTTGTACTTCTTTGGTCCTATTGGAGCCCAAATGGACTTGTTTGATCCTAATAGGGCCCAAATGGACTTTTTAGGTCATATAGGACCAAACTAGGCCAATTTGTACATCTTTGGTCCTATTGGAGCTCAAATGGACTTGTTTGATCCTAATAGAGCTCAACTGGACATTTTAGGTCATATAGGACCTAATTGGGCCAATTTGTACTTCTTTGGTCCTATTGGAGACCAAATGGACTTGTTTGATCCTAATAGAGCCCAACTGGACATTTTAGGTCATATAGGACCTAACTGGGCCAATTTGTACTTCTTTGGTCCTATTGAAGCCCAAATGGACTTGTTTGATCCTAATAGGGCCCAAATGGATTTTCTAGGTCATATAGGACCTAACTAGACCAATTTGTACATCATTGGTCCTATTGGAGCCCAAATGTACTTGTTTGATCCTAATAGAGCCAAAATGGACTTTTTAGGTCAAAAAGGACCTAACTGGGCCAATTTGTATTTCTTTGGTCCTATTGGGGCCAAAATCGACTTGTTTGAACCTAATAGAGCCCAACTGGACATTTTAGGTCATATAGGACCTAACTGGGCCAATTTATACTTCTTTGGTCCTATAGGAGCCCAAATGGACTTGTTTGATCCTAATAGAGCCCAAATGGACTTTTTAGAACTTATAGGACATAACTGGGACAATTTCTACTTCTTTGGTCCTAATGGAGCCCAAATGGACCTGTTTGATCCTAATAGAGCCCAAATGAACTTTTTAGGTCATATAGGACCTAACTGGGCCAATTTGTACTTGTTTGGTCCTAATGGAGCCCTAATGGACTTGTTTGACTCTAATAGAGCCCAAATGGACTAGTTTGATCCTAATAGAGCCCAAATGGACTTGTTTGATCCTAATAGAGCCTAAATGGACTTTTTAGCTCATATAGGACCTATCTGGGCCAATTTGTACTTCTTTGGTCCTATTGGAGCCCAAATGGACTTGTTTGATCCTAATAGAGCCCAAATGGACTTTTTAGGTCATATAGGACCTATTTGGGCCAATTTATACTTCTTTTGTCCTAATGGAGCCCAAATGGACTTGTTTGACACTAATAGAGCCCAAATGGACTTGTTTGATCCTAATAGAGCCAAAATGGACGTGTTAGGTCGTAAAGGACCTAACTGGGCCAATTTGTACTTCTTTGGTCCTAATGGAGCCCAAATGGACCTATTTGATCCTAATAGAGCCCAAATGGACTTTTTAGGTCATATAGGACCTATCTGGGCCAATTTGTACTTCTTTGGTCCTATTGGAGCCCAAATGGACTTGTTTGATCCTAATAGAGCCAAAATGCACTTTTAGGTCATATAGGACCTAATGGGCCAATTTGTACTTCTTTGGTCCTATTGGAGCCCAAATGGACTTGTTTGATCCTAATAGAGCCCTAATGGACTTTTTAGGCCATATAGGACCTAATTGGGCCAATTTATACTTCTTTGGTCCTAATGGAGCCCTAATGGACTTGTTTGACACTAATAGAGCCCAAATGACCCAAATAGAGCCCAAAAGGACTTTTTAGGTTATATAGGACCTAACTGGGCCAATTTGTACTTCTTTGGTCCAAATGGAGTCCAAATGGACTTGTATGAACCTAATAGAGCCCAAATGGACTTGTTTGATCCTAATAGTGCCCAACTGGACTTGTTAGGTTATAAAGGACCTAACTGGGCCAATTTGTACTTCTTTTGGCCTATTGGAGCCCAAATGGACTTGTTTGATCCTAGTAGAGCCCAACCGGACATTTTAGGTCATATAGGACCTAACTGGGCCAATTTGTACTTCTTTGGTCCTATTGGAGCCCAAATGGACTTGTTTGATCCTAATAGGGCCCAAATGGACTTTTTAGGTCATATAGGACCAAACTAGGCCAATTTGTACATCTTTGGTCCTATTGGAGCTCAAATGGACTTGTTTGATCCTAATAGAGCTCAACTGGACATTTTAGGTCATATAGGACCTAATTGGGCCAATTTGAACTTCTTTGGTCCTATTGGAGACCAAATGGACTTGTTTGATCCTAATAGAGCCCAACTGGACATTTTAGGTCATATAGGACCTAACTGGGCCAATTTGTACTTCTTTGGTCCTATTGAAGCCCAAATGGACTTGTTTGATCCTAATAGGGCCCAAATGGATTTTGTAGGTCATATAGGACCTAACTAGACCAATTTGTACATCATTGGTCCTATTGGAGCCCAAATGTACTTGTTTGATCCTAATAGAGCCAAAATGGACTTTTTAGGTCAAAAAGGACCTAACTGGGCCAATTTGTACTTCTTTGGTCCTATTGGGGCCAAAATCGACTTGTTTGAACCTAATAGAGCCCAACTGGACATTTTAGGTCATATAGGACCTAATGGGCCAATTTATACTTCTTTGGTCCTATAGGAGCCCAAATGGACTTGTTTGATCCTAATAGAGCCCAAATGGACTTTTTAGAACTTATAGGACATAACTGGGACAATTTCTACTTCTTTGGTCCTAATGGAGCCCAAATGGACCTGTTTGATCCTAATAGAGCCCAAATGAACTTTTTAGGTCATATAGGACCTAACTGGGCCAATTTGTACTTGTTTGGTCCTAATGGAGCCCTAATGGACTTGTTTGACTCTAATAGAGCCCAAATGGACTAGTTTGATCCTAATAGAGCCCAAATGGACTTGTTTGATCCTAATAGAGCCTAAATGGACTTTTTAGCTCATATAGGACCTATCTGGGCCAATTTGTACTTCTTTGGTCCTATTGGAGCCCAAATGGACTTGTTTGATCCTAATAGAGCCCAAATGGACTTTTTAGGTCATATAGGACCTATTTGGGCCAATTTATACTTCTTTGGTCCTAATGGAGCCCAAATGGACTTGTTTGACACTAATAGAGCCCAAATGGACTTGTTTGATCCTAATAGAGCCAAAATGGATTTGTTAGGTCGTAAAGGACCTAACTGGGCCAATTTGTACTTCTTTGGTCCTAATGGAGCCCAAATGGACCTATTTGATCCTAATAGAGCCCAAATGGACTTTTTAGGTCATATAGGACCTATCTGGGCCAATTTGTACTTCTTTGGTCCTATTGGAGCCCAAATGGACTTGTTTGATCCTAATAGAGCCAAAATGCACTTTTTAGGTCATATAGGACCTAACCGGGCCAATTTGTACTTCTTTGGTCCTATTGGAGCCCAAATGGACTTGTTTGATCCTAATAGAGCCCAAATGGACTTTTTAGGCCATATAGGACCTAATTGGGCCAATTTATACTTCTTTGGTCCTAATGGAGCCCTAATGGACTTGTTTGACACTAACAGAGCCCAAATGACCCAAATAGAGCCCAAAAGGACTTTTTAGGTTATATAGGACCTAACTGGGCCAATTTGTACTTCTTTGGTCCAAATGGAGTCCAAATGGACTTGTATGAACCTAATAGAGCCCAAATGGACTTGTTTGATCCTAATAGTGCCCAACTGGACTTGTTAGGTTATAAAGGACCTAACTGGGCCAATTTGTACTTCTTTTGGCCTATTGGAGCCCAAATGGACTTGTTTGATCCTAGTAGAGCCCAACCGGACATTTTAGGTCATATAGGACCTAACTGGGCCAATTTGTACTTCTTTGGTCCTATTGGAGCCCAAATGGACTTGTTTGATCCTAATAGGGCCCAAATGGACTTTTTAGGTCATATAGGACCAAACTAGGCCAATTTGTACATCTTTGGTCCTATTGGAGCTCAAATGGACTTGTTTGATCCTAATAGAGCTCAACTGGACATTTTAGGTCATATAGGACCTAATTGGGCCAATTTGTACTTCTTTGGTCCTATTGGAGACCAAATGGACTTGTTTGATCCTAATAGAGCCCAACTGGACATTTTAGGTCATATAGGACCTAATCGGGCCAATTTGTTCTTCTTTGGTCCTATTGAAGCCCAAATGGACTTGTTTGATCCTAATAGGGCCCAAATGGATTTTGTAGGTCATATAGGACCTAACTAGACCAATTTGTACATCATTGGTCCTATTGGAGCCCAAATGTACTTGTTTGATCCTAATAGAGCCAAAATGGACTTTTTAGGTCAAAAAGGACCTAATCTGGGCCAATTTGTATTTCTTTGGTCCTATTGGGGCCAAAATCGACTTGTTTGAACCTAATAGAGCCCAACTGGACATTTTAGGTCATATAGGACCTAACTGGGCCAATTTATACTTCTTTGGTCCTATAGGAGCCCAAATGGACTTGTTTGATCCTAATAGAGCCCAAATGGACTTTTTAGAACTTATAGGACATAACTGGGACAATTTCTACTTCTTTGGTCCTAATGGAGCCCAAATGGACCTGTTTGATCCTAATAGAGCCCAAATGAACTTTTTAGGTCATATAGGACCTAACTGGGCCAATTTGTACTTGTTTGGTCCTAATGGAGCCCTAATGGACTTGTTTGACTCTAATAGAGCCCAAATGGACTAGTTTGATCCTAATAGAGCCAAAATGGACGTGTTAGGTCGTAAAGGACCTAACTGGGCCAATTTGTACTTCTTTGGTCCTAATGGAGCCCAAATGGACCTATTTGATCCTAATAGAGCCCAAATGGACTTTTTAGGTCATATAGGACCTATCTGGGCCAATTTGTACTTCTTTGGTCCTATTGGAGCCCAAATGGACTTGTTTGATCCTAATAGAGCCAAAATGCACTTTTTAGGTCATATAGGACCTAACTGGGCCAATTTGTACTTCTTTGGTCCTATTGGAGCCCAAATGGACTTGTTTGATCCTAATAGAGCCCTAATGGACTTTTTAGGCCATATAGGACCTAATTGGGCCAATTTATACTTCTTTGGTCCTAATGGAGCCCTAATGGACTTGTTTGACACTAATAGAGCCCAAATGACCCAAATAGAGCCCAAAAGGACTTTTTAGGTTATATAGGACCTAACTGGGCCAATTTGTACTTCTTTGGTCCAAATGGAGTCCAAATGGACTTGTATGAACCTAATAGAGCCCAAATGGACTTGTTTGATCCTAATAGTGCCCAACTGGACTTGTTAGGTTATAAAGGACCTAACTGGGCCAATTTGTACTTCTTTTGGCCTATTGGAGCCCAAATGGACTTGTTTGATCCTAGTAGAGCCCAACCAGGACATTTTAGGTCATATAGGACCTAACTGGGCCAATTTGTACTTCTTTGGTCCTATTGGAGCCCAAATGGACTTGTTTGATCCTAATAGGGCCCAAATGGACTTTTTAGGTCATATAGGACCAAACTAGGCCAATTTGTACATCTTTGGTCCTATTGGAGCTCAAATGGACTTGTTTGATCCTAATAGAGCTCAACTGGACATTTTAGGTCATATAGGACCTAATTGGGCCAATTTGAACTTCTTTGGTCCTATTGGAGACCAAATGGACTTGTTTGATCCTAATAGAGCCCAACTGGACATTTTAGGTCATATAGGACCTAACCTGGGCCAAGTTGTACTTCTTTGGTCCTATTGAAGCCCAAATGGACTTGTTTGATCCTAATAGGGCCCAAATGGATTTTGTAGGTCATATAGGACCTAACTAGACCAATTTGTACATCATTGGTCCTATTGGAGCCCAAATGTACTTGTTTGATCCTAATAGAGACAAAATGTACTTTTTATGTCAAAAAGGACATAATCTGGGCCAATTTGTACTTCTTTGGTCCTATTGGGGCCAAAATCGACTTGTTTGAACCTAATAGAGCCCAACTGGACATTTTAGGTCATATAGGACCTAACTGGGCCAATTTATACTTCTTTGGTCCTATAGGAGCCCAAATGGACTTGTTTGATCCTAATAGAGCCCAAATGGACTTTTTAGAACTTATAGGACATAACTGGGACAATTTCTACTTCTTTGGTCCTAATGGAGCCCAAATGGACCTGTTTGATCCTAATAGAGCCCAAATGAACTTTTTAGGTCATATAGGACCTAACTGGGCCAATTTGTACTTGTTTGGTCCTAATGGAGCCCTAATGGACTTGTTTGACTCTAATAGAGCCCAAATGGACTAGTTTGATCCTAATAGAGCCCAAATGGACTTGTTTGATCCTAATAGAGCCTAAATGGACTTTTTAGCTCATATAGGACCTATCGGGGCCAATTTGTACTTCTTTGGTCCTATTGGAGCCCAAATGGACTTGTTTGATCCTAATAGAGCCCAAATGGACTTTTTAGGTCATATAGGACCTATTTGGGCCAATTTATACTTCTTTGGTCCTAATGGAGCCCAAATGGACTTGTTTGACACTAATAGAGCCCAAATGGACTTGTTTGATCCTAATAGAGCCAAAATGGACTTGTTAGGTCGTAAAGGACCTAACTGGGCCAATTTGTACTTCTTTGGTCCTAATGGAGCCCAAATGGACCTATTTGATCCTAATAGAGCCCAAATGGACTTTTTAGGTCATATAGGACCTATCTGGGCCAATTTGTACTTCTTTGGTCCTATTGGAGCCCAAATGGACTTGTTTGATCCTAATAGAGCCAAAATGCACTTTTTAGGTCATATAGGACCTAACTGGGTCAATTTGTACTTCTTTGGTCCTATTGGAGCCCAAATGGACTTGTTTGATCCTAATAGAGCCCTAATGGACTTTTTAGGCCATATAAGACCTAATTGGGCCAATTTATACTTCTTTGGTCCTAATGGAGCCCTAATGGACTTGTTTGACACTAATAGAGCCCAAATGACCCAAATAGAGCCCAAAAGGACTTTTTAGGTTATATAGGACCTAACTGGGCCAATTTGTACTTCTTTGGTCCAAATGGAGTCCAAATGGACTTGTATGAACCTAATAGAGCCCAAATGGACTTGTTTGATCCTAATAGTGCCCAACTGGACTTGTTAGGTTATAAAGGACCTAACTGGGCCAATTTGTACTTCTTTTGGCCTATTGGAGCCCAAATGGACTTGTTTGATCCTAGTAGAGCCCAACCGGACATTTTAGGTCATATAGGACCTAACTGGGCCAATTTGTACTTCTTTGGTCCTATTGGAGCCCAAATGGACTTGTTTGATCCTAATAGGGCCCAAATGGACTTTTTAGGTCATATAGGACCAAACTAGGCCAATTTGTACATCTTTGGTCCTATTGGAGCTCAAATGGACTTGTTTGATCCTAATAGAGCTCAACTGGACATTTTAGGTCATATAGGACCTAATTGGGCCAATTTGAACTTCTTTGGTCCTATTGGAGACCAAATGGACTTGTTTGATCCTAATAGAGCCCAACTGGACATTTTAGGTCATATAGGACCTAACTGGGCCAATTTGTACTTCTTTGGTCCTATTGAAGCCCAAATGGACTTGTTTGATCCTAATAGGGCCCAAATGGATTTTGTAGGTCATATAGGACCTAACTAGACCAATTTGTACATCATTGGTCCTATTGGAGCCCAAATGTACTTGTTTGATCCTAATAGAGCCAAAATGGACTTTTTAGGTCAAACAGGACCTAACTGGGCCAATTTGTACTTCTTTGGTCCTATTGGGGCCAAAATCGACTTGTTTGAACCTAATAGAGCCCAACTGGACATTTTAGGTCATATAGGACCTAACTGGGCCAATTTATACTTCTTTGGTCCTATAGGAGCCCAAATGGACTTGTTTGATCCTAATAGAGCCCAAATGGACTTTTTAGAACTTATAGGACATAACTGGGACAATTTCTACTTCTTTGGTCCTAATGGAGCCCAAATGGACCTGTTTGATCCTAATAGAGCCCAAATGAACTTTTTAGGTCATATAGGACCTAACTGGGCCAATTTGTACTTGTTTGGTCCTAATGGAGCCCTAATGGACTTGTTTGACTCTAATAGAGCCCAAATGGACTAGTTTGATCCTAATAGAGCCCAAATGGACTTGTTTGATCCTAATAGAGCCTAAATGGACTTTTTAGCTCATATAGGACCTATCTGGGCCAATTTGTACTTCTTTGGTCCTATTGGAGCCCAAATGGACTTGTTTGATCCTAATAGAGCCCAAATGGACTTTTTAGGTCATATAGGACCTATTTGGGCCAATTTATACTTCTTTGGTCCTAATGGAGCCCAAATGGACTTGTTTGACACTAATAGAGCCCAAATGGACTTGTTTGATCCTAATAGAGCCAAAATGGACTTGTTAGGTCGTAAAGGACCTAACTGGGCCAATTTGTACTTCTTTGGTCCTAATGGAGCCCAAATGGACCTATTTGATCCTAATAGAGCCCAAATGGACTTTTTAGGTCATATAGGACCTATCTGGGCCAATTTGTACTTCTTTGGTCCTATTGGAGCCCAAATGGACTTGTTTGATCCTAATAGAGCCAAAATGCACTTTTTAGGTCACATAGGACCTAACTGGGTCAATTTGTACTTCTTTGGTCCTATTGGAGCCCAAATGGACTTGTTTGATCCTAATAGAGCCCTAATGGACTTTTTAGGCCATATAAGACCTAATTGGGCCAATTTATACTTCTTTGGTCCTAATGGAGCCCTAATGGACTTGTTTGACACTAATAGAGCCCAAATGACCCAAATAGAGCCCAAAAGGACTTTTTAGGTTATATAGGACCTAACTGGGCCAATTTGTACTTCTTTGGTCCAAATGGAGTCCAAATGGACTTGTATGAACCTAATAGAGCCCAAATGGACTTGTTTGATCCTAATAGTGCCCAACTGGACTTGTTAGGTTATAAAGGACCTAACTGGGCCAATTTGTACTTCTTTTGGCCTATTGGAGCCCAAATGGACTTGTTTGATCCTAGTAGAGCCCAACCGGACATTTTAGGTCATATAGGACCTAACTGGGCCAATTTGTACTTCTTTGGTCCTATTGGAGCCCAAATGGACTTGTTTGATCCTAATAGGGCCCAAATGGACTTTTTAGGTCATATAGGACCAAACTAGGCCAATTTGTACATCTTTGGTCCTATTGGAGCTCAAATGGACTTGTTTGATCCTAATAGAGCTCAACTGGACATTTTAGGTCATATAGGACCTAATTGGGCCAATTTGAACTTCTTTGGTCCTATTGGAGACCAAATGGACTTGTTTGATCCTAATAGTGCCCAATTGGACATTTTAGGTCATATAGGACCTAACTGGGCCAATTTGTACTTCTTTGGTCCTATTGAAGCCCAAATGGACTTGTTTGATCCTAATAGGGCCCAAATGGATTTTGTAGGTCATATAGGACCTAACTAGACCAATTTGTACATCATTGGTCCTATTGGAGCCCAAATGTACTTGTTTGATCCTAATAGAGCCAAAATGGACTTTTTAGGTCAAAAAGGACCTAATGGGCCAATTTGTACTTCTTTGGTCCTATTGGGGCCAAAATCGACTTGTTTGAACCTAATAGAGCCCAACTGGACATTTTAGGTCATATAGGACCTAACTGGGCCAATTTATACTTCTTTGGTCCTATAGGAGCCCAAATGGACTTGTTTGATCCTAATAGAGCCCAAATGGACTTTTTAGAACTTATAGGACATAACTGGGACAATTTCTACTTCTTTGGTCCTAATGGAGCCCAAATGGACCTGTTTGATCCTAATAGAGCCCAAATGAACTTTTTAGGTCATTTAGGACCTAATGGGCCAATTTGTACTTGTTTGGTCCTAATGGAGCCCTAATGGACTTGTTTGACTCTAATAGAGCCCAAATGGACTAGTTTGATCCTAATAGAGCCCAAATGGACTTGTTTGATCCTAATAGAGCCTAAATGGACTTTTTAGCTCATATAGGACCTATCTGGGCCAATTTGTACTTCTTTGGTCCTATTGGAGCCCAAATGGACTTGTTTGATCCTAATAGAGCCCAAATGGACTTTTTAGGTCATATAGGACCTATTTGGGCCAATTTATACTTCTTTGGTCCTAATGGAGCCCAAATGGACTTGTTTGACACTAATAGAGCCCAAATGGACTTGTTTGATCCTAATAGAGCCAAAATGGATTTGTTAGGTCGTAAAGGACCTAACTGGGCCAATTTGTACTTCTTTGGTCCTAATGGAGCCCAAATGGACCTATTTGATCCTAATAGAGCCCAAATGGACTTTTTAGGTCATATAGGACCTATCTGGGCCAATTTGTACTTCTTTGGTCCTATTGGAGCCCAAATGGACTTGTTTGATCCTAATAGAGCCAAAATGCACTTTTTAGGTCATATAGGACCTAACTGGGCCAATTTGTACTTCTTTGGTCCTATTGGAGCCCAAATGGACTTGTTTGATCCTAATAGAGCCCAAATGGACTTTTTAGGCCATATAGGACCTAATTGGGCCAATTTATACTTCTTTGGTCCTAATGGAGCCCTAATGGACTTGTTTGACACTAACAGAGCCCAAATGACCCAAATAGAGCCCAAAAGGACTTTTTAGGTTATATAGGACCTAACTGGGCCAATTTGTACTTCTTTGGTCCAAATGGAGTCCAAATGGACTTGTATGAACCTAATAGAGCCCAAATGGACTTGTTTGATCCTAATAGTGCCCAACTGGACTTGTTAGGTTATAAAGGACCTAATCTGGGCCAATTTGTACTTCTTTTGGCCTATTGGAGCCCAAATGGACTTGTTTGATCCTAGTAGAGCCCAACTCGGACATTTTAGGTCATATAGGACCTAACTGGGCCAATTTGTACTTCTTTTGTCCTATTGGAGCCCAAATGGACTTGTTTGATCCTAATAGGGCCCAAATGGACTTTTTAGGTCATATAGGACCAAACTAGGCCAATTTGTACATCTTTGGTCCTATTGGAGCTCAAATGGACTTGTTTGATCCTAATAGAGCTCAACTGGACATTTTAGGTCATATAGGACCTAATTGGGCCAATTTGTACTTCTTTGGTCCTATTGGAGACCAAATGGACTTGTTTGATCCTAATAGAGCCCAACTGGACATTTTAGGTCATATAGGACCTAACTGGGCCAATTTGTACTTCTTTGGTCCTATTGAAGCCCAAATGGACTTGTTTGATCCTAATAGGGCCCAAATGGATTTTGTAGGTCATATAGGACCTAACTAGACCAATTTGTACATCATTGGTCCTATTGGAGCCCAAATGTACTTGTTTGATCCTAATAGAGCCAAAATGGACTTTTTAGGTCAAAAAGGACCTAACTGGGCCAATTTGTATTTCTTTGGTCCTATTGGGGCCAAAATCGACTTGTTTGAACCTAATAGAGCCCAACTGGACATTTTAGGTCATATAGGACCTAACTGGGCCAATTTATACTTCTTTGGTCCTATAGGAGCCCAAACGGACTTGTTTGATCCTAATAGAGCCCAAATGGACTTTTTAGAACTTATAGGACATAACTGGGACAATTTCTACTTCTTTGGTCCTAATGGAGCCCAAATGGACCTGTTTGATCCTAATAGAGCCCAAATGGACTTGTTTGATCCTAATAGAGCCCAAATGGACTTGTTTGATCCTAATAGAGCCAAAATGCACTTTTTAGGTCATATAGGACCTATCTGGGCCAATTTGTACTTCTTTGGTCCTATTGGAGCCCAAATGGACTTGTTTGATCCTAATAGAGCCCAAATGGACTTTTTAGGTCATATAGTACCTAATTGGGCCAATTTGTACTTCTTTGGTCCTAATGGAGCCCAAATGGACTTGTTTGACACTAATAGAGCCCAAATGGACTTGTTTGATCCTAATAGAGCCAAAATGGACGTGTTAGGTCGTAAAGGACCTAACTGGGCCAATTTGTACTTCTTTGGTCCTAATGGAGCCCAAATGGACCTATTTGATCCTAATAGAGCCCAAATGGACTTTTTAGGTCATATAGGACCTATCTGGGCCAATTTGTACTTCTTTGGTCCTATTGGAGCCCAAATGGACTTGTTTGATCCTAATAGAGCCAAAATGCACTTTTTAGGTCATATAGGACCTAACTGGGCCAATTTGTACTTCTTTGGTCCTATTGGAGCCCAAACGGACTTGTTTGATCCTAATAGAGCCCTAAGGGACTTTTTAGGCCATATAGGACCTAATTGGGCCAATTTATACTTCTTTGGTCCTAATGGAGCCCTAATGGACTTGTTTGACACTAATAGAGCCCAAATGACCCAAATAGAGCCCAAAAGGACTTTTTAGGTTATATAGGACCTAACTGGGCCAATTTGTACTTCTTTGGTCCAAATGGAGTCCAAATGGACTTGTATGAACCTAATAGAGCCCAAATGGACTTGTTTGATCCTAATAGTGCCCAACTGGACTTGTTAGGTTATAAAGGACCTAACTGGGCCAATTTGTACTTCTTTTGGCCTATTGGAGCCCAAATGGACTTGTTTGATCCTAGTAGAGCCCAACCGGACATTTTAGGTCATATAGGACCTAACTGGGCCAATTTGTACTTCTTTGGTCCTATTGGAGCCCAAATGGACTTGTTTGATCCTAATAGGGCCCAAATGGACTTTTTAGGTCATATAGGACCAAACTAGGCCAATTTGTACATCTTTGGTCCTATTGGAGCTCAAATGGACTTGTTTGATCCTAATAGAGCTCAACTGGACATTTTAGGTCATATAGGACCTATTTGGGCCAATTTATACTTCTTTGGTCCTAATGGAGCCCAAATGGACTTGTTTGACACTAATAGAGCCCAAATGGACTTGTTTGATCCTAATAGAGCCAAAATGGATTTGTTAGGTCGTAAAGGACCTAACTGGGCCAATTTGTACTTCTTTGGTCCTAATGGAGCCCAAATGGACCTATTTGATCCTAATAGAGCCCAAATGGACTTTTTAGGTCATATAGGACCTATCTGGGCCAATTTGTACTTCTTTGGTCCTATTGGAGCCCAAATGGACTTGTTTGATCCTAATAGAGCCAAAATGCACTTTTTAGGTCATATAGGACCTAACTGGGCCAATTTGTACTTCTTTGGTCCTATTGGAGCCCAAATGGACTTGTTTGATCCTAATAGAGCCCAAATGGACTTTTTAGGCCATATAGGACCTAATTGGGCCAATTTATACTTCTTTGGTCCTAATGGAGCCCTAATGGACTTGTTTGACACTAATAGAGCCCAAATGACCCAAATAGAGCCCAAAAGGACTTTTTAGGTTATATAGGACCTAACTGGGCCAATTTGTACTTCTTTGGTCCAAATGGAGTCCAAATGGACTTGTATGAACCTAATAGAGCCCAAATGGACTTGTTTGATCCTAATAGTGCCCAACTGGACTTGTTAGGTTATAAAGGACCTAACTGGGCCAATTTGTACTTCTTTTGGCCTATTGGAGCCCAAATGGACTTGTTTGATCCTAGTAGAGCCCAACCGGACATTTTAGGTCATATAGGACCTAACTGGGCCAATTTGTACTTCTTTGGTCCTTTTGGAGCCCAAATGGACTTGTTTGATCCTAATAGGGCCCAAATGGACTTTTTAGGTCATATAGGACCAAACTAGGCCAATTTGTACATCTTTGGTCCTATTGGAGCTCAAATGGACTTGTTTGATCCTAATAGAGCTCAACTGGACATTTTAGGTCATATAGGACCTAATTGGGCCAATTTGAACTTCTTTGGTCCTATTGGAGACCAAATGGACTTGTTTGATCCTAATAGAGCCCAAATGGACTTTTTAGAACTTATAGGACATAACTGGGACAATTTCTACTTCTTTGGTCCTAATGGAGCCCAAATGGACCTGTTTGATCCTAATAGAGCCCAAATGAACTTTTTAGGTCATATAGGACCTAACTGGGCCAATTTGTACTTGTTTGGTCCTAATGGAGCCCTAATGGACTTGTTTGACTCTAATAGAGCCCAAATGGACTAGTTTGATCCTAATAGAGCCCAAATGGACTTGTTTGATCCTAATAGAGCCTAAATGGACTTTTTAGCTCATATAGGACCTATCTGGGCCAATTTGTACTTCTTTGGTCCTATTGGAGCCCAAATGGACTTGTTTGATCCTAATAGAGCCCAAATGGACTTTTTAGGTCATATAGGACCTATTTGGGCCAATTTATACTTCTTTGGTCCTAATGGAGCCCAAATGGACTTGTTTGACACTAATAGAGCCCAAATGGACTTGTTTGATCCTAATAGAGCCAAAATGGACTTGTTAGGTCGTAAAGGACCTAACTGGGCCAATTTGTACTTCTTTGGTCCTAATGGAGCCCATTTGGGCCTATTTGATCCTAATAGAGCCCAAATGGACTTTTTAGGTCATATAGGACCTATCTGGGCCAATTTGTACTTCTTTGGTCCTATTGGAGCCCAAATGGACTTGTTTGATCCTAATAGAGCCAAAATGCACTTTTTAGGTCATATAGGACCTAACTGGGTCAATTTGTACTTCTTTGGTCCTATTGGAGCCCAAATGGACTTGTTTGATCCTAATAGAGCCCTAATGGACTTTTTAGGCCATATAGGACCTAATTGGGCCAATTTATACTTCTTTGGTCCTAATGGAGCCCTAATGGACTTGTTTGACACTAATAGAGCCCAAATGACCCAAATAGAGCCCAAAAGGACTTTTTAGGTTATATAGGACCTAACTGGGCCAATTTGTACTTCTTTGGTCCAAATGGAGTCCAAATGGACTTGTATGAACCTAATAGAGCCCAAATGGACTTGTTTGATCCTAATAGTGCCCAACTGGACTTGTTAGGTTATAAAGGACCTAACTGGGCCAATTTGTACTTCTTTTGGCCTATTGGAGCCCAAATGGACTTGTTTGATCCTAGTAGAGCCCAACCGGACATTTTAGGTCATATAGGACCTAACTGGGCCAATTTGTACTTCTTTGGTCCTATTGGAGCCCAAATGGACTTGTTTGATCCTAATAGGGCCCAAATGGACTTTTTAGGTCATATAGGACCAAACTAGGCCAATTTGTACATCTTTGGTCCTATTGGAGCTCAAATGGACTTGTTTGATCCTAATAGAGCTCAACTGGACATTTTAGGTCATATAGGACCTAATTGGGCCAATTTGTACTTCTTTGGTCCTATTGGAGACCAAATGGACTTGTTTGATCCTAATAGAGCCCAACTGGACATTTTAGGTCATATAGGACCTAACTGGGCCAATTTGTACTTCTTTGGTCCTATTCAAGCCCAAATGGACTTGTTTGATCCTAATAGGGCCCAAATGGATTTTGTAGGTCATATAGGACCTAACTAGACCAATTTGTACATCATTGGTCCTATTGGAGCCCAAATGTACTTGTTTGATCCTAATAGAGCCAAAATGGACTTTTTAGGTCAAAAAGGACCTAACTGGGCCAATTTGTACTTCTTTGGTCCTATTGGGGCCAAAATCGACTTGTTTGAACCTAATAGAGCCCAACTGGACATTTTAGGTCATATAGGACCTAACTGGGCCAATTTATACTTCTTTGGTCCTATAGGAGCCCAAATGGACTTGTTTGATCCTAATAGAGCCCAAATGGACTTTTTAGAACTTATAGGACATAACTGGGACAATTTCTACTTCTTTGGTCCTAATGGAGCCCAAATGGACCTGTTTGATCCTAATAGAGCCCAAATGAACTTTTTAGGTCATATAGGACCTAACTGGGCCAATTTGTACTTGTTTGGTCCTAATGGAGCCCTAATGGACTTGTTTGACTCTAATAGAGCCCAAATGGACTAGTTTGATCCTAATAGAGCCCAAATGGACTTGTTTGATCCTAATAGAGCCTAAATGGACTTTTTAGCTCATATAGGACCTATCTGGGCCAATTTGTACTTCTTTGGTCCTATTGGAGCCCAAATGGACTTGTTTGATCCTAATAGAGCCCAAATGGACTTTTTAGGTCATATAGGACCTATTTGGGCCAATTTATACTTCTTTGGTCCTAATGAAGCCCAAATGGACTTGTTTGACACTAATAGAGCCCAAATGGACTTGTTTGATCCTAATAGAGCCAAAATGGACTTGTTAGGTCGTAAAGGACCTAACTGGGCCAATTTGTACTTCTTTGGTCCTAATGGAGCCCAAATGGACCTATTTGATCCTAATAGAGCCCAAATGGACTTTTTAGGTCATATAGGACCTATCTGGGCCAATTTGTACTTCTTTGGTCCTATTGGAGCCCAAATGGACTTGTTTGATCCTAATAGAGCCAAAATGCACTTTTTAGGTCATATAGGACCTAACTGGGTCAATTTGTACTTCTTTGGTCCTATTGGAGCCCAAATGGACTTGTTTGATCCTAATAGAGCCCTAATGGACTTTTTAGGCCATATAGGACCTAATTGGGCCAATTTATACTTCTTTGGTCCTAATGGAGCCCTAATGGACTTGTTTGACACTAATAGAGCCCAAATGACCCAAATAGAGCCCAAAAGGACTTTTTAGGTTATATAGGACCTAACTGGGCCAATTTGTACTTCTTTGGTCCAAATGGAGTCCAAATGGACTTGTATGAACCTAATAGAGCCCAAATGGACTTGTTTGATCCTAATAGTGCCCAACTGGACTTGTTAGGTTATAAAGGACCTAACTGGGCCAATTTGTACTTCTTTTGGCCTATTGGAGCCCAAATGGACTTGTTTGATCCTAGTAGAGCCCAACCGGACATTTTAGGTCATATAGGACCTAACTGGGCCAATTTGTACTTCTTTGGTCCTATTGGAGCCCAAATGGACTTGTTTGATCCTAATAGGGCCCAAATGGACTTTTTAGGTCATATAGGACCAAACTAGGCCAATTTGTACATCTTTGGTCCTATTGGAGCTCAAATGGACTTGTTTGATCCTAATAGAGCTCAACTGGACATTTTAGGTCATATAGGACCTAATTGGGCCAATTTGAACTTCTTTGGTCCTATTGGAGACCAAATGGACTTGTTTGATCCTAATAGAGCCCAACTGGACATTTTAGGTCATATAGGACCTAACTGGGCCAATTTGTACTTCTTTGGTCCTATTGAAGCCCAAATGGACTTGTTTGATCCTAATAGGGCCCAAATGGATTTTGTAGGTCATATAGGACCTAACTAGACCAATTTGTACATCATTGGTCCTATTGGAGCCCAAATGTACTTGTTTGATCCTAATAGAGCCAAAATGGACTTTTTAGGTCAAAAAGGACCTAACTGGGCCAATTTGTACTTCTTTGGTCCTATTGGGGCCAAAATCGACTTGTTTGAACCTAATAGAGCCCAACTGGACATTTTAGGTCATATAGGACCTAACTGGGCCAATTTATACTTCTTTGGTCCTATAGGAGCCCAAATGGACTTGTTTGATCCTAATAGAGCCCAAATGGACTTTTTAGAACTTATAGGACATAACTGGGACAATTTCTACTTCTTTGGTCCTAATGGAGCCCAAATGGACCTGTTTGATCCTAATAGAGCCCAAATGAACTTTTTAGGTCATATAGGACCTAACTGGGCCAATTTGTACTTGTTTGGTCCTAATGGAGCCCTAATGGACTTGTTTGACTCTAATAGAGCCCAAATGGACTAGTTTGATCCTAATAGAGCCCAAATGGACTTGTTTGATCCTAATAGAGCCTAAATGGACTTTTTAGCTCATATAGGACCTATCTGGGCCAATTTGTACTTCTTTGGTCCTATTGGAGCCCAAATGGACTTGTTTGATCCTAATAGAGCCCAAATGGACTTTTTAGGTCATGTAGGACCTATTTGGGCCAATTTATACTTCTTTGGTCCTAATGGAGCCCAAATGGACTTGTTTGACACTAATAGAGCCCAAATGGACTTGTTTAATCCTAATAGAGCCAAAATGGACTTGTTAGGTCGTAAAGGACCTAACTGGGCCAATTTGTACTTCTTTGGTCCTAATGGAGCCCAAATGGACCTATTTGATCCTAATAGAGCCCAAATGGACTTTTTAGGTCATATAGGACCTATCTGGGCCAATTTGTACTTCTTTGGTCCTATTGGAGCCCAAATGGACTTGTTTGATCCTAATAGAGCCAAAATGCACTTTTTAGGTCATATAGGACCTAACTGGGCCAATTTGTACTTCTTTGGTCCTATTGGAGCCCAAATGGACTTGTTTGATCCTAATAGAGCCCAAATGGACTTTTTAGGCCATATAGGACCTAATTGGGCCAATTTATACTTCTTTGGTCCTAATGGAGCCCTAATGGACTTGTTTGACACTAATAGAGCCCAAATGACCCAAATAGAGCGCAAAAGGACTTTTTAGGTTATATAGGACCTAACTGGGCCAATTTGTACTTCTTTGGTCCAAATGGAGTCCAAATGGACTTGTATGAACCTAATAGAGCCCAAATGGACTTGTTTGATCCTAATAGTGCCCAACTGGACTTGTTAGGTTATAAAGGACCTAACTGGGCCAATTTGTACTTCTTTTGGCCTATTGGAGCCCAAATGGACTTGTTTGATCCTAGTAGAGCCCAACCGGACATTTTAGGTCATATAGGACCTAACTGGGCCAATTTGTACTTCTTTGGTCCTTTTGGAGCCCAAATGGACTTGTTTGATCCTAATAGGGCCCAAATGGACTTTTTAGGTCATATAGGACCAAACTAGGCCAATTTGTACATCTTTGGTCCTATTGGAGCTCAAATGGACTTGTTTGATCCTAATAGAGCTCAACTGGACATTTTAGGTCATATAGGACCAAATTGGGCCAATTTGAACTTCTTTGGTCCTATTGGAGACCAAATGGACTTGTTTGATCCTAATAGAGCCCAACTGGACATTTTAGGTCATATAGGACCTAACTGGGCCAATTTGTACTTCTTTGGTCCTATTGAAGCCCAAATGGACTTGTTTGATCCTAATAGGGCCCAAACGGATTTTGTAGGTCATATAGGACCTAACTAGACCAATTTGTACATCATTGGTCCTATTGGAGCCCAAATGTACTTGTTTGATCCTAATAGAGCCAAAATGGACTTTTTAGGTCAAAAAGGACCTAACTGGGCCAATTTGTACTTCTTTGGTCCTATTGGAGCCAAAATCGACTTGTTTGAACCTAATAGAGCCCAATTGGACATTTTAGGTCATATAGGACCTAACTGGGCCAATTTATACTTCTTTGGTCCTATTGGAGCCCAAACGGACTTGTTTGATCCTAATAGAGCCCAAATGGAATTTTTAGCACATATAGGACCTAACTGGGACAATTTATACTTGTTTGGTCCTAATGGAGCCCTAATGGACTTGTTTGATCCTAATAGAGCCCAAATGGACTTGTTTGATCCTAATAGAGCCCAAATGGACTTGTTTGATCCTAATAGAGCCAAAATGCACTTTTTAGGTCATATAGGACCTATCTGGGCCAATTTGTACTTCTTTGGTCCTATTGGAGCCCAAATGGACTTGTTTGATCCTAATAGAGCCCAAATGGACTTTTTAGGTCATATAGGACCTAATTGGGCCAATTTGTACTTCTTTGGTCCTAATGGAGCCCAAATGGACTTGTTTGACACTAATAGAGCCCAAATGGACTTGTTTGATCCTAATAGAGCCAAAATGGTCTTGTTAGGTCATAAAGGACCTAACTGGGCCAATTTGTACTTCTTTGGTCCTAATGGAGCCCAAATGGACCTATTTGATCATAATAGAGCCCAAATTGACTTTTTAGGTCATATAGGACCTAACTGGCCCAATTTGTACTTCTTTGGTCCTATTGGATCCCAAATGGACTTGTTTGATCCTAATAGAGCCCAACTGGACATTTTACATCATATAGGACCTAACTGGTCCAATTTGTACTTTTTTGGTCCTATTGGAGCCCAAATGGACTTGTTTGATCCTAATAGAGCGAAAATGCACTTTTTAGGTCATATAGGACCTAACTGGGCCAATTTGTACTTCTTTGGTCCTATTGGAGCCCAAATGGACTTGTTTGATCCTAATAGAGCCCAACTGGACATTTTAGCTCATATAGGACCTAACTGGGCCAATTTGTACTTCTTTCGTCCTATTGGAGCCCAAATGGACTTGTTTGATGCTAATAGAGCCCAAATGGACTTTTTAGGTCATAGAGGACCTAACTGGGCCAATTTGTACTTCTTTGGTCCTATTAGAGCCCAAATGGACTTGTTTGATCCTAATAGAGCCCAAATGGACTTGTTAGGTCATATAGGACCTAACTGGGCCAATTTGTACATCTTTGGTCCTATTGGAGCCGAAATGGACTTGTTTGATGCTAATAGAGCCCAAATGGACTTTTTAGGTCGTATAGGACCTAACTGGGCCAATTTGTACTTCTTTGGTCCTATTGGAGCCCAAATGGACTTATTTGATTCTAATAGAGCCAAAATGTACTTTTTAGGTCATATAGGACCTAACTGGGCCAATTTGTACATCTTTGGTCCTATTGGAGGCCAAATGGACTTGTTTGATCCTAATAGAGCCCCAACGGACTTGTTTGATCCTAATAGTATATGGACTTGTTAGGTCACAAAGGACCTAACTGGGCCAATTTGTACTACTTTGGTCCTAATGGAGCCCAAATGGACCTGTTTGGTCCTAATAGAGCTCAAATGGACTTCTTAGGTCATAAAGGAACTAACTGGGCCGATTTGTACTTCTTTGGTCCTGTTACAGACCAAATGGACTTGTTTGATCCTAATAGAGCCCAACTGGACACGTTTGATCCTAATTGTGCCCAAATGGACTTGTTAGGTCATAAAGGACCTAAATGTGCCAATTTTTACTTCTTTGGTCCTATTGGAGCCCAAATGGACTTGTTTGATCCTAATAGAGCTTAAATGGACTTTTTAGGTCATATAGGACCTAATTGGACCAATTTGTACTTCTTTGGTCCTAATGGAGCCCAAATGGACTTGTTTGATCCTAATAGAGCCAAAATGCACTTTTTAGTTCATATAGGACCTAACTGGGCCAATTTGTAATTCGTTGGTCCTATTGGAGCCCAAATGGACTTGTTTGATCCTAATATAGCCCAAATGGACTTGTTAGGTCATATAGGACCTAACCGGGCCAATTTGTCCTTCTTTGGTCCTATTCGGGCCCAAATGGTCTTGTTTGATCCTAATAGAGCCCAAATGGACTTTTTAGGTCATATAGGACCTAACTGGGCCAATTTGTACTTCTTTGGTCCTAATGGAGCCCAAATGGACTTGTTTGACCCTAATAGAGCCCAAACCCAAATGGTCTTGTTAGGTTATAAAGGACCTAACTGGGCCAATTTGTACTTCTTTGGTTCTAATGGAGCCCAAATGGACTTGTTTGACCCTAATAGAGCCCAAATGGACTTGTTTGATCCTAATAGAGCCCAAATCGACTTGTTTGATCCTAATAGAGCCAAAATGCACTTTTTAGGTCATATAGGACCTAACTGGGCCAATTTGTACTTCTTTGGTCCTATTGGAGCCCAAATGCACTTGTTTGATCCTAATAGAGCCCAAATGGAATTTTTAGGTCATATAGGACCAATCTGGGCCAAGTTGTACTTCTTTGGTCCTATTGGAGACCAAATGGACTTGTTTGATCCTAATAGAGCCAAAATGCACTTTTTAGGTCATATAGGACCAAACTGGGCCAATTTGTACTTCTTTTTTCCTATTGGAGCCCAAATGGATTTGTTTGATCCTAATAGAGCCGAAATGGACTTGTTAGGTCATAAAGGACCTAACTGTGTCAATTTGTACTTCTTTGGTCCTATTGGAGCCCAAATGGACTTGTTTGATCCTAGTAGAGCCCAACTGGACATTTTAGGTCATATAGGACCTAACTGGGTCAATTTGTACTTCTTTGGTCCTATTGGAGCCCAAATGGACTTGTTTGATCCTAATAGAGCCCAAATGGACTTGTTAGGTCATATAGGACCTAACTGGGCCAATTTGTACATCTTTGGTCCTATTGGAGCCCAAATGGACTTGTTTGATCCTAATAGAGCCCAAATGGACTTTTCAAGTCATATAGGATCCCGAGTTCTCTGGCGCGGATCAGTGTTTTTACAATCATTGTTTTTGCTTTTACATTATTGGGCATAATTGCTAAACATTGTTAATTTTCGGATTTTTCACTCATCCCGACCTTCTTGCCATGCGCAGAGTATAACTAGAGCTACAGATATCGGATTTCGGTGATCTTGCTGTCCCTAGAAAGATAAGTAAGAGACCTACCATGTCAGGTTTCAAAAGAATTGTCAAATTAGACCAAAATCAAGGCTAAATTGGGTCCCGAGTTCTCTGGTACGGATCAGTGTGCAGTCCATGATGTTCCTTCACTTAAATGGGCCTTACTTACTAATCTTATGCCCAATTAAGGCATATGAAACCTTGTTGGAAAGCTTATTCTGAGGCCCTTAATTTGGTCTAGGGTTAGGTCATGATTAATAAGCAAAAATAGCAGTTTACAGCCGCACAAGACAGAGAGAGACGAAAATTAGACAACTTTTACAATCATTGTTTTTGCTTTTATATTATTGGGCATAATTGCTAAACAATGTTAATTTTCGGATTTTTCACTCTTCCTGACCTTGTTGCCTTGTGCAGAGCATAACTAGAGGTACAGATATCGGATTTTGATGATCTTGCTGTCCCTAGAAAGATAAGAAAGAGACCTACAATTTCAGATTCACAAGAATTGTCAATTTAATCCAAAATCAAGGCTAAATTGGGTCCCGAGTTCTCTGGCGCGGATCAGTGCGCAATCCATGATATTCGTTCACTTAAATGGTCATAACGTAAGAATCATAAGCACAATTAATGCATATGATACCTTGTTGGAAAGCTTATTCTGAGGCCCTTAATTTGGTCTAGGGTTAGGTCAGGATTAATAAGCAAAAATAGCAGTTTACAGCCGCACAAGCCAGAGAGAGACGGAAATTAGACAACTTTTACAATCATTGTTTTTGCTTTTACATTATTGGGCATAATTGCTAAACAATGTTAATTTTCAGATTTTTCACTCTTCCTGGCCTTGTTGCCTTGTGCAGAGCATAACTAGAGGTACAAATATCGGATTTTGATGATCTTGCAGTCCCTCGAAAGATAAGGAAGGGACCTACAATTTCAGGTTCACAAGAATTGTCAAATTATTCCAAAATTAAGGCTAAATTGGGTCCCGAATTCTCTGGCGTAGATCAGTGCGCAGTTCATGATATTCCTTCACTTAAATGGGCCAAACTTACTAATCTAAAGCCCAATTAAGGCATATGATACCTTGTTGGAAAGCTTATTCAGAGGCCCTTAATTTGGTCTTGGGTTAGGTCGGTATTAAAAAGCATAAATAGCAGTTTACAGCCGCACAAACCAGAGAAAGACGGAAATTAGACAACTTTTACAATCATTGTTTTTGCTTTTACAATATTGGGCTTAATTGCTAAACATTGTTAATTTTCGGATTTTTCACTCATCCATTTGGGCTCTATTAGGGTCAAACAAGTCCATTTGGACTCCATTAGGACCAAAGAAGTACAAATTGGCCCAATTAGGTCCTATATGACCTAAAAAGTCCATTTGGGCTCTATTAGGATCAAACAAGTCCATTTGGGCTCCAATAGGACCAAAGAAGTACAAATTAGCCCAGATAGGTCCTATATGACCTAAAAAGTCAATTTGGGCTTCAATAGGACCAAAGAAGTACAAATTGGCCCAATTAGGTCCTATATGACCTAAAATGTCCAGTTGGGCTCTATTAGGATCAAACAAGTCCATTTGGGCTCTATTAGGATCAAACAAGTCCATTTGGGCTCCATTAGGACCAAACAAGTCCATTGGGGCTCTATCAAGGCTAAATTGGGTCCCGAGTACTCTGGCGCGGATCAGTGCGCAGTCCATGATGTTCCTTCACTTAAATGGGCCTAACTTATTCATCTTAAGACCAATTAAGGCATATGATACCTTGTTGGAAAGCTTATTCAGAGGCCCTTAATTTGGTCTAGGGTTAGGTCAGTGGTCGCGCTGTCGCGCACGCGTAAAAAAGAACGAGCGGTTTATAAAAATGTAGTTAGGGCGACAACTCGGATATCGTCTCTCAAGGACTCTTGGGTTGTTGTTATTAACACAAAATCAGTAAAAGTCAGCTTTGGGGGGTTTTGAGATTGAAAACTAAATAAAGAAAACAGAACAGAAAAACAATGCAATAAAAAGTAATTACCAAATAAGCTAAAGAACGATTAACCTACTGTTCTCGGTTTCCCACTATCATTGGTTCATATAAATCCAAGCCCTAAGCAGATTCTAAACCCTTTCCGATTGTAGCATCAATTTACAAGCGAAATCAATACTACGAGACATATGTTCCTATTCCCGAATTAAGCAAACGGGGTGAAGCACTCATGAACTAAGCGAACATGATTGAACTCACGCGAATTAAGCAAACGCGATTATATATAGGAACATACAATCATCGAAACAAATCAATACTAATTCCATACAAACTGAATTAAGCAAACAGAATATATAGAACCAATATTGAAAGAGAAAAGCAACGAGTTCAGGAATTACAGAACCTCAAGTGTAATTGAAACCAATCACAGTAGATTAATCCTAGGAGACTAGCTCTCCGTTACAAAATAACGCAGCTATCTAAACTAAAAAGAAAACAAAAGATAAAAACTAACTGACTCAGTTCTGCCTTCAAACAGGCTTATATACAACTTCTGGAATCTGCGGACTCGCGAGGCGAACACAGTCTCGTGAGGCGAATATTATGAACAGTCTGCAACCTTTGGTATTCTCGCTAGGCGAGCATATATTCGCGAGGCGAAACTCTTCAAATTCCAAACTGTAACGCCCGTGGCCTTCAACACGGGTAAGCCGTGATGGTCTCTGACTTTCAGGGTTGGATTACTCGCGAGGCGAGTCATGGGTTCGCGGGGAGAGACAGAATGGTTGGCAATTTCTGGAACAGTCACCTTCAGGGTCGCGAGGCGAATACCTTCTCGCGGGGCGAGAGACTCCAGAATTATTTCTTTTTATTACCTGCAAACAGAAAATAGCGTAACTGCTTTATTTAACTCTAAATCAACTAAATTAACCTAAAAATACTTTACAGACTCAAAATGCTGCTTAAAGACAATCAAGTCTAATTTGGGCGAAAATGATATATAATTAGCACAAAGCCAAGGTTTTTCTAGTAATAAAACTAGACTAACTAGAGGCTGATCAAAATACCCCCAAACTTAAACTTTGCTTGTCCCCAAGCAAACTAAAACTTAAAAACTTAAAAAGACTCAAGACATGGCAAGCTTAAGAATTCAATCAACCTTGCACAAACTACAAGCAATTCCAACGAAACAATTTTTTTCAATGTTCCCCCCTTTCAAGCAAAGCAATCCCCACAATCATTTATTCTAAACAATTGAGAATTTCATCATTCAAACAATCAGTAATCTAAGTAAGGGAATCCAAGTTACACACAAGAGGGAGTTCACCAAAATCAAACAACTGCCTTCCTTACAAGGGAAATTTGTGTTCACTCAATCGCTCAGTTTTTGTCTAGGCAATCAACATTTCACTCAATTCCACTTTTAAGAAACACTTCCCATAGATTTGATTTTCATCTCCAAATGATTCCCACAAAAAACATGCATGCAACATCAAAAGGTCTTTTATGGGTTGTAATGGGGCCTGGCTAAGGTTAGGATATACAAGGGAACTAGGCTGAAGACCCTAGGAACTAAGAGAGCATGATCTTTTCAAAACATTGAATTCCACTCAAGTTCCTTTTCTCATTCATCTTTTCATTTGCCTTGGGTGACCACAGCCTTTTTATTCAAATACTTGTTTTTTTAATTTTTTTTTCTTTTTGCATTTTTACACTTTTCTCTTCTTTTTTTTTTCTTTTCTTTTCTTTGGCTAACCTTTTTATTATTTTTTTCTTTTTCTCTCAATCCCAAAATAACATGCCAGTAGCCACCCCAAACTTAGTTTCTTGCAACCTTTCTTGTCAAGATTCCATGCTCTCCTAATCCTAAGATCGGGTTAACATGGTTTTTTTCAGATTTTAGGCTCAATACATAAGGTCATCAAGAATTAACAAGCTAATCAGGCTCAAAGGGGCTAACTATGGAACATGCATTAGGAATTGGTTATTTTAGGCTAAGTAGCTATTTACAAAGAAAATGCCTAAATCATTTGAAGCAAACACATAAACATGCAAACCATAAAGAGATTCAAGCAAATTCGGGAAAGTGCAATTCAAAAGTGATTTCACACAGTTTAAAACATGTTGGGGCTCAAATCCCCACCTGGACATTTTTGCAAATTGTTTGACAGAGATTCTATCCCTAGTGTGTGCTTCCTATCACCCCAAACTTATCATAAATCATGCCATCATAACAAAATCTCAAAGTTCAGTTTTCAATCACATGGGGATCACTTTTCAAAATCAAAATTTTTTTCAACCTAGGGGGAAAACAGTCAACAATAACATGCAATCAATCTGTGCAAATTCAATCAAACCAATCAAACTTGCCGACACAAGACTCAACACAACTCCTGAGCTTCTCAAATTATTTAGGAGCTTTATTGAAAATAAAACATAAATAAAGCAAAACAAAAGAAAACTAAAAAGGAGAGGGTTTAGAGAAACTCATTGGGAAAATTCCACCGGGGTCCCATTGCTTGTAGCATAAGGCCCACGTGGTAGCCAAAGGGTGGAAGTTCATTCCATGCTTCCATGACTTGCAGCCTTGAATTGGAAGTGGGTGCTTGACAATCATGATGACTCCGCCAAGTGCAGCGGACTCCTCACTCCCTCTTGGGTCAAGATTGACCTCCTTCTCAACAAAGTCCTCCCAATAAAATCTGGGTTCAACCTCTTGGACTGGCCATGGTGCAAAATCCAGCGGCTTGAACTCCATCACCGGTTGTTCCACAGTGGAAGGTGGCAAGCAGTAGTGGGGTTCTCGGGTGTCGCTTCATTTTCTGCACGATCTTCATTCATTGCATTAACAAATCTATCACCTGCTATACATGCAGAAATTTCAGCACACACCATACAAAGGTTAGTGTTAGTAGAGTCAGTACATATATCACAATAAACTGAATCAGTAAAATTCTGAATGTCTGGAAATTCAGCAATTAATTCATCCATCCCATCACTCTCAACACATGCATTTGATTTAATTAAATCATCTACTCCCAAAGGTTCTTCATCATCCTCAAGCACGGTGAAGCAGATGTCCTTCTGATCCTCATTTTCTATGTGAACATGGCCCTCAACCTCATCTGTCTCCTGTTCCATATACCTTTCAACAATAACAATCATCACATGAATGAGAATTAGGGGATTCAACACACAGTTCATCAACAGAAGTATTATCAAAATCATCCTCAGAGGTATTGTCAGGAATATCTTGTGAATCTGTATGTTCTTCGAGGGGATGTGGAGCTAGCAGTGCAGTCGAGTTGGCAACAACTTGATCAATTAGAATGGACAACTTTTGAGACTCAGCTTCTCCCCTCTTATGTCTTTCAAGACTTTGTTCCTCCATCCGTTGATATTGCTCTGCCATCCTCTGTTGGAATTCGAGATTGTATGCTTCCATTTGTGCAGTTATCTGTGCAGTCATTTGCTTGAACAGGTCCTCTATTGAAGGTTCGGAAGGTGCAGAGGTGGTCACTTGGGGGGGTTTTGAGATTGAAAACTAAATAAAGAAAACAGAACAGAAAAACAATGCAATAAAAAGTAATTACCAAATAAGCTAAAGAACGATTAACCTGCTGTTCTCGGTTTCCCACTATCATTGGTTCATATAAATCCAAGCCCTAAGCAGATTCTAAACCCTTTCCGATTGTAGCATCAATTTACAAGCGAAATCAATACTACGAGACATATGTTCCTATTCCCGAATTAAGCAAACGGGGTGAAGCACTCATGAACTAAGCGAACATGATTGAACACACGCGAATTAAGCAAACGCGATTATATATAGGAACATACAATCATCGAAACAAATCAATACTAATTCCATACAAACTGAATTAAGCAAACAGAATATATAGAACCAATATTGAAAGAGAAAGGCAATTCGCGTGTGTCACTATGGCGCGGAAGGTGCAGAGGTGGTCACTATGGCGGGGATCAGTGCGCAGTCAATGATGTTCCATCACTTAAATGGGCCTAACTTACAAATCTTAAGCCCAATTAAGGCTTATGATACCTTGTTGGAAAGCTTATTCAGAGGCCCTTAATTTGGTCTAGGGTTAGGACGGGATTAAAAAGCATAAATAGCAGTTTACATCCGCACAAGCTAGAAATAGAAGGAAATTAGACAACTTTTACAATCATTGTTTTTGGTTTTACGTTATTGGGGTTAATTGCTAAACATTGTTAATTTTCGGATTTTTCACTCATCCCGACCTTGTTGCCATGCGCAGAGCATAACTAGAGCTACAGATATCGGATTTTGGTGATCTTGCTGTCCCTAGAAAGATAAGGAAGAGACCTACAATGTCAGGTTTCACAAGAATTGTCAAATTAGACCAAAATCAAGGCTAAATTGGGTCCCGAGTTCTCTGGCGCGGATCAGTGCGCAGTCCATGATGTTCCTTCACTTAAATGGGCCTAACTTACTAATCTTAAGCCCAATTAAGGCATATGATACCTTGTTGGAAAGCTTATTCAGAGGCCCTTAATTTGGTCTAGGGTTAGGTTAGGATTAATAAGCAAAAATAGCAGTTTATAGCCGCACAAGCTAGAGAGAGAAGGAAAATAGACAACTTTTACAATCATTGTTTTTGGTTTTACATTATTGGGCTTAATTGGGCATAGTTGCTAAACATTGTTAATTTTCGGATTTTTCACTCTTCCTGACCCTGTTGCCTTGTGCAGAGCATAACTAGATCTACAGATATCGGATTTTTATGATCTTGCTGTCCCTAGAAAGATAAGGAAGGGACCTACAATTTCAGGTGCCCAAGAATTGTCAAATTAGGACAAAATCAAGGCTAAATTGGGTCCCGAGTTCTCTGGCGCGGATCAGTGCGCAGTCCATGATATTCCTTCACTTAAATGGGCCTAACTTACTAATCTTAAGCCCAATTAAGGCATATGATACCTTGTTGGAAAGCTTATTCAGAGGCCCTTAATTTGGTCTAGGGTTTGGACGGGATTAAAAAGCATAAATAGCAGTTTACATCCGTACAAGCTAGAGGAAGAAGGAAATAAGACAACTTTTACAATCATTGTTTTTGGTTTTACGTTATTGGGCTTAATTGCTAAACATTGCTAATTTTCGGATTTTTCACTCATCCCGACCTTGTTTCCATGCGCAGAGCATAACTAGAGCTACAGATATCGGATTTTGGTGATCTTGCTGTCCCTAGAAAGATAAGGAAGAGACCTACAATGTCAGGTTTCACAAGAATTGTCAAATTAGATCAAAATCAAGGCTAAATTGGGTCCCGAGTTCTCTGGCGCGGATCAGTGCGCAGTCCATGATGTTCCTTCACTTAAATGGGCCTAACTTACTAATCTTAAGCCCAATTAAGGCATATGATACCATGTTGGAAAGCTTATTCAGAGGCCCTTAATTTGGTCTAGGGTTTGGACGGGATTAAAAAGCATAAATAGCAGTTTACATCCGTACAAGCTAGAGGAAGAAGGAAATAAGACAACTTTTACAATCATTGTTTTTGGTTTTACGTTATTGGGCTTAATTGCTAAACATTGCTAATTTTCGGATTTTTCACTCATCCCGACCTTGTTGCCATGCGTAGAGCATAACTAGAGCTACAGATATCGGATTTTGATGATCTTGCTGTCCCTAGAAAGATAAGGAAGAGACCTACAATGTCAAGTTTCACAAGAATTGTCAAATTAGACCAAAATCAAGGCTAAATTGGGTCCCGAGTTCTCTGGCGCGGATCAGTGCGCAGTCCATGATGTTCCTTCACTTAAATGGGCCTAACTTACAAATCTTAGGCCCAATTAAGGCATATGATACCTTGTTGGAAAGCTTATTCAGAGGCCCTTAATTTGGTCTAGGGTTAGGTCGGGATTAAAAATCATAAATAGCAGTTTACAGCCGCACAAGCTAGAGAGAGAAGGAAATTAGACAACTTTTACAATCATTGTTTTTGCTTTTACATTATTGGGCTTAATTGGGCTTAATTGCTAAACATTGTTGATTTTCGGATTTTTCACTCTTCCTGACCTTGTTGCCTTGTGCAGAGCATAACTAGAGCTACATATATCGGATTTTGATGATCTTGCTGTCCCTAGAAAGATAAGGAAGGGACCTACAATTTCAGGTCCCAAGAATTGTCAAATAAGGCCAAAATCAAGGCTAAATTGGGTCCCGAGTTCTCTGGCGCGAATCAGTGCGCAGTCCATGATATTCCTTCATTTAAATGGGCCTAACTTACTCATCTTAAGCCCAATTAAGGCATATGATACCTTGTTGGAAAGCTTATTCAGAGGCCCTTAATTTGGTCTAGGGTTAGGTTAGGATTAATAAGCAAAAATAGCAGTTTACAGCCGCACAAGCTAGAGAGGGAAGGAAATTAGATAACTTTTAATCATTGTTTTTGGTTTTACATTATTGGGCTTAATTGGGCATAGTTGCTAAACATTGTTAATTTTCGGATTTTTCACTCTTCCTGACCTTGTTGCCTTGTGCAGAGCATAACTAGAGCTACAGATATCGGATTTTTATGATCTTGTTGTCCCTAGAAAGATAAGGAAGGGACCTACAATTTCAGGTCCCAAGAATTGTCAAATTAGGACAAAATCAAGGCTAAATTGGGTCCCGAGTTCTCTGGCGCGGATCAGTGCGCAATCCATGATATTCCTTCACTTAAATGGGCCTAATTTACTAATCTTAAGCCTAATTAAGGCATATGATACCTTGTTGGAAAGCTTATTCAGAGGCCCATAATTTGGTCTAGGGTTAGGACGGGATTAAAAAGCATAAATAGCAGTTTACATCCGCACAAGCTAGAGGGAGAAGGAAATTAGACAACTTTTACAATCATTGTTTTTGGTTTTACATTATTGGGCTTAATTGGGCTTAATTACTAAACATTGTTAATTTTCGGATTTTTCACTCATCCCGACCTTGTTGCCATGCGCAGAGCATAACTAGAGTTACAGATATCGGATTTTGGTGATCTTGCTGTCCCTAGAAAGATAAGGAAGAGACCTACAATGTCAGGTTTCACAAGAATTGTCCAATTAGACCAAAATCAAGGCTAAATTGGGTCCCGAGTTCTCTGGCGCGGATCAGTGCGCAGTCCATGATGTTCCTTCACTTAAATGGGCCTAACTTACTAATCTTAAGCCCAATTAAGGCATATGATACCTTGTTGGAAAGCTTATTCAGAGGCCCTTAATTTGGTCTAGGGTTAGGTCGAGATTAAAAATCATAAATAGCAGTTTACAGCCGCACAAGCTAGAGAGAGAAGGAAATTAGACAACTTTTACAATCATTGTTTTTGCTTTTACATTATTGGGCTTAATTGGGCTTAATTACTAAACATTGTTGATTTTCGGATTTTTCACTCTTCCTGACCTTGTTGCCTTGTGCAGAGCATAACTAGAGCTACATATATCGGATTTTGATGATCTTGCTGTCCCTAGAAAGATAAGGAAGGGACCTACAATTTCAGGTCCCAAGAATTGTCAAATAAGGCCAAAATCAAGGCTAAATTGGGTCCCGAGTTCTCTGGCGCGAATCAGTGCGCAGTCCATGTTATTCCTTCACTTAAATGGGCCTAACTTACTCATCTTAAGCCCAATTAAGGCATATGATACCTTGTTGGAAAGCTTATTCAGAGGCCCTTAATTTGGTCTAGGGTTAGGTCGGGACTAAAAATCATAAATAGCAGTTTACAGCCGCACAAGCTAGAGAGGGAAGGAAATTAGACAACTTTTACAATCATTGTTTTTGGTTTTACATTATTGGGCTTAATTGGGCATAGTTGCTAAACATTGTTAATTTTCGGATTTTTCACTCTTCCTGACCTTGTTGCCTTGTGCAGAGCATAACTAGAGCTACATATATCGGATTTTTATGATCTTGCTATCCCTAGAAAGATAAGGAAGGGACCTACAATTTCAGGTTCCCAAGAATTGTCAAATTAGGATAAAATCAAGGTTAAATTGGGTCCCGAGTTCTCTGGCGCGGATCAGTGCGCAGTCCATGATATTCCTTCACTTAAATGGGCCTAACTTACTATTCTTAAGCCCAATTAAGGCATATGATACCTTGTTGGAAAGCTTATTCAGAGGCCCTTAATTTGGTCTAGGGTTAGGAGGGGATTAAAAAGCATAAATAGCAGTTTACATCCGCACAAGCTAGAGGGAGAAGGAAATTAGACAACTTTTACAATCATTGTTTTTGGTTTTACATTATTGGGCTTAATTGGGCTTAATTGCTAAACATTGTTAATTTTCGGATTTTTCACTCATCCCGACCTTGTTGCCATGCGCAGAGCATAACTAGAGCTACAGATATCGTATTTTGGTGATCTTGCTGTCCCTAGAAAGATAAGGAAGAGACCTACAATGTCAGGTTTCACAAGAATTGTCAAATTAGACCAAAATCAAGGCTAAATTGGGTCCCGAGTTCTCTGGCGCGGATCGGTCGCTGATCCATGATGTTCCTTCACTTAAATGGGCCTAACTTACTAATCTTAAGCCCAATTAAGGCATATGATACCTTGTTGGAAAGCTTATTCAGAGGCCCTTAATTTGGTCTAGGGTTAGGTCGGGATTAAAAATCATAAATAGCAGTTTACAGCTGCACAAGCTAGAGAGAGAAGGAAATTAGTCTACTTTTACAATCATTGTTTATGCTTTTACATTATTGGGCTTAATTGGGCTTAATTGCTAAACATTGTTGATTTTCGGATTTTCACTCTTCCTGACCTTGTTGCCTTGTGCAGAGCATAACTAGAGCTACATATATCGGATTTTGATGATCTTGCTGTCCCTAGAAAGATAAGGAAGGGACCTACAATTTCAGGTCCCAAGAATTGTCAAATAAGGCGAAAATCAAGGCTAAATTGGGTTCCGAGTTCTCTGGCGCGAATCAGTGCGCAGTCCATGATATTCCTTCACTTAAATGGGCCTAACTTACTCATCTTAAGCCCAATTATGGCATATGATACCTTGTTGGAAAGCTTATTCAGAGGCCCTTAATTTGGTCTAGGGTTAGGTTAGGATTAATAAGCCAAAATAGCAGTTTACAGCCGCACAAGCTAGAGAGGGAAGGAAATTAGACAACTTTTACAATCATTGTTTTTGGTTTTACATTATTGGGCTTAATTGGGCTTAATTGCTAAACATTGTTAATTTTCGGATTTTTCACTCATCCCGACCTTGTTGCCCTGCGCAGAGCATAACTAGAGCTACAGATATCGGATTTTGGTGATCTTGCTGTCCCTAGAAAGATAAGGAAGAGACCTACAATGTCAGGTGTCACAAGAATTGTCAAATTAGACCAAAATCAAGGCTAAATTGGGTCCCGAGTTCTATGGCGCGGATCAGTGCGCAGTCCATGATGTTCCTTCACTTAAATGGGCCTAACTTACTAATCTTAAGCCCAATTAAGGCATATGATACCTTGTTGGAAAGCTTATTCAGAGGCCCTTAATTTGGTCTAGGGTTAGGTCGGGATTAAAAATCATAAATAGCAGTTTACAGCCGCACAAGCTAGAGAGGGAAGGAAATTAGACAACTTTTAATCATTGTTTTTGGTTTTACATTATTGGGCTTAATTGGGCATAGTTGCTAAACATTGTTAATTTTCGGATTTTTCACTCTTCCTGACCTTGTTGCCTTGTGCAGAGCATAACTAGAGCTACAGATATCGGATTTTTATGATCTTGCTGTCCCTAGAAAGATAAGGAAGGGACCTACAATTTCAGGTTCCCAAGAATTGTCAAATTAGGATAAAATCAAGGTTAAATTGGGTCCCGAGTTCTCTGGCGCGGCTCAGTGCGCAGTCCATGATATTCCTTCACTTAAATGGGCCTAACTTACTATTCTTAAGCCCAATTAAGGCATATGATACCTTGTTGGAAAGCTTATTCAGAGGCCCTTAATTTGGTCTAGGGTTAGGACAGGATTAAAAAGCATAAATAGCAGTTTACATCCGCACAAGCTAGAGGGAGAAGGAAATTAGACAACTTTTACAATCATTGTTTTTGGTTTTACATTATTGGGCTTAATTGGGCTTAATTGCTAAACATTGTTAATTTTCGGATTTTTCACTCATCCCGACCTTGTTGCCATGCGCAGAGCATAACTAGAGCTACAGATATCGTATTTTGGTGATCTTGCTGTCCCTAGAAAGATAAGAAAGAGACCTACAATTTCAGGTCCCAAGAATTGTCAAATAAGGCGAAAATCAAGGCTAAATTGGGTTCCGAGTTCTCTGGCGCGAATCAGTGCGCAGTCCATGATATTCCTTCACTTAAATGGGCCTAACTTACTCATCTTAAGCCCAATTAAGGCATATGATACCTTGTTGGAAAGCTTATTCAGAGGCCCTTAATTTGGTCTAGGGTTAGGTTAGGATTAATAAGCAAAAATAGCAGTTTACAGCCGCACAAGCTAGAGAGGGAAGGAAATTAGACAACTTTTACAATCATTGTTTTTGGTTTTACATTATTGGGCTTAATTGGGCTTAATTGCTAAACATTGTTAATTTTCGGATTTTTCACTCATCCCGACCTTGTTGCCCTGCGCAGAGCATAACTAGAGCTACAGATATCGGATTTTGGTGATCTTGCTGTCCCTAGAAAGATAAGGAAGAGACCTACAATGTCAGGTTTCACAAGAATTGTCAAATTAGACCAAAATCAAGGCTAAATTGGGTCCCGAGTTCTATGGCGCGGATCAGTGCGCAGTCCATGATGTTCCTTCACTTAAATGGGCCTAACTTACTAATCTTAAGCCCAATTAAGGCATATGATACCTTGTTGGAAAGCTTATTCAGAGGCCCTTAATTTGGTCTAGGGTTAGGTCGGGATTAAAAATCATAAATAGCAGTTTACAGCCGCACAAGCTAGAGAGGGAAGGAAATTAGACAACTTTTAATCATTGTTTTTGGTTTTACATTATTGGGCTTAATTGGGCATAGTTGCTAAACATTGTTAATTTTCGGATTTTTCACTCTTCCTGACCTTGTTGCCTTGTGCAGAGCACAACTAGAGCTACAGATATCGGATTTTTATGATCTTGCTGTCCCTAGAAAGATAAGGAAGGGACCTACAATTTCAGGTTCCCAAGAATTGTCAAATTAGGATAAAATCAAGGTTAAATTGGGTCCCGAGTTCTCTGGCGAGGATCAGTGCGCAGTCCATGATATTCCTTCACTTAAATGGGCCTAACTTACTTTTCTTAAGCCCAATTAAGGCATATGATACCTTGTTGGAAAGCTTATTCAGAGGCCCTTAATTTGGTCTAGGGTTAGGACAGGATTAAAAAGCATAAATAGCAGTTTACATCCGCACAAGCTAGAGGGAGAAGGAAATTAGACAACTTTTACAATCATTGTTTTTGGTTTTACATTATTGGGCTTAATTGGGCTTAATTGCTAAACATTGTTAATTTTCGGATTTTTCACTCATCCCGACCTTGTTGCCATGCGCAGAGCATAACTAGAGCTACAGATATCGTATTTTGGTGATCTTGCTGTCCCTAGAAAGATAAGAAAGAGACCTACAATGTCAGGTTTCACAAGAATTGTCAAATTAGACCAAAATCAAGGCTAAATTGGGTCCCGAGTTCTCTGGCGCGGATCAGTGTGCGGTCCATGATGTTCCTTCACTTAAATGGGCCTAACTTACTAATCTTAAGCCC
>JAUPTC010000013.1:4030472-4061874 GCA_030762895.1 Sophora flavescens
AGAAATTGTAGGTCTCTTCCTTATCTTTCTATGGACAGCAAGATCACCAAAATCCGATATCTGTAGCTCTAGTTATGCTCTGCGCAAGGCAACAAGGTCAGGATGAATGAAAAATCCGAAAATTGACAATGTTTAGCAATTAAGCCCAATAATGTAAAAGCAAAAACAATGATTGTAAAGCTTTCCAACAACGTATCATATGCCTTAATTGGGCTTAAAATGAGTAAGTTATGCCCATTTAAGTGAAGGAACATCATGGACTGCATATTGATCAGCGCCAGAGAACTCGGGACCCAATTTAGCCTTATTTTTGCCTATTTTGACCATTCTTGTGAAACATGAATTTGTAGGTCTCTTCCTTATCTTTCTAGGGACAGCAAGATCACCAAAATCCGATATCTGTAGCTCTAGTTATGCTCTGCGCAAGGTAACAAGGTTAGGATGAGTGAAAAATCCGAAAATTAACAATGTTTAGCAATTAAGCCCAATAATGTAAAAGCAAAAACAATGATTGTAAAAGTTATCTAATTTCCGTCTCTCTCTGGCTGGTGCGGCTGCAAACTGCTATTTATGCTTATTAATCCTGACCCAACCCTAGACCAAATTAAGGGCCTCTGAATAAACTTTCCAACAAGGTATCATATGCCTTAATTGGGCTTAAGATGAGTAAGTTAGGAACATTTAAGTGAAGGAACATCATGGACTGCGTACTGATTCGTGCCAGAAAACTCGGGACCCAATTTAGCCTTGATTTTGGCCTAATTTGTCAATTCTTGTGAAACCTGAAATTGTTGGTGTCTTCCTTATCTTTCTAGGGACAACAAGATCCCCTAAATCCGATATCTGTAGCTCTAGTTATGCTCTGCGCAAGACAACAAGGTCAGGATGAGTGAAAAATCCGAAAATTAACAATGTTTAGCAATTAAGCCCAATAATTTAAAAGCAAAAACAATGATTGTAAAAGTTGTCTAATTTCCGTCTCACTCTGGCTGGTGCGGCTGCAAACTGCTATTTATGCTTATTAATTCTGACCCAACCCTAGACCAAATTAAGGGCCTCTGAATAAGCTTTCCAACAAGGTATCATATGCCTTAATTGGGCATAAGATGAGTAAGTTAGGCCCATTTAAGTGAAGGAACATCATGGACTGCGCACTGATCCGTCCCAGAGAACTCGGGACCCAATTTAGCCTTGATTTTGGCCTATTTTGACCATTCTTGTGAAACCTGAAATTGTTGGTGTCTTCCTTATCTTTCTAGGGACAACAAGATCCCCTAAATCCGATAGTTGTAGCTCTAGTTATGCTCTGCGCAAGGCAACAAGGTCAGGATGAATGAAAAATCCGAAAATTGACAATGTTTAGCAATTAAGCCCAATAATGTAAAAGCAAAAACAATGATTGTAAAAGTTATCTAATTTCCGTCTCTCTCTGGCTTGTGCGGCTATAAACTGGTATTTATGCTTATTAATCCTGACCTAATCCTAGACCAAATTAAGGGCCTCTGAATAAGCTTTCCAACAACGTATCATATGCCTTAATTGGGCTTAAAATGAGTAAGTTATGCCCATTTAAGTGAAGGAACATCATGGACTGCATATTGATCCACGCCAGAGAACTCGGGACCCAATTTAGCCTTATTTTTGCCTATTTTGACCATTCTTGTGAAACATGAATTTGTAGGTCTCTTCCTTATCTTTCTAGGGACAGCAAGATCACCAAAATCCGATATCTGTAGCTCTAGTTATGCTCACAAGAAGGTAACAAGGTTAGGATGAGTGAAAAATCCGAAAATTAACAATGTTTAGCAATTAAGCCCAATAATGTAAAAGCAAAAACAATGATTGTAAAAGTTATCTAATTTCCGTCTCTCTCTGGCTGGTGCGGCTGCAAACTGCTATTTATGCTTATTAATCCTGACCCAACCCTAGACCAAATTAAGGGCCTCTGAATAAACTTTCCAACAAGGTATCAAATGCCTTAATTGGGCTTAAGATGAGTAAGTTAGGAACATTTAAGTGAAGGAACATCATGGACTGCGTACTGATTCGTGCCAGAAAACTCGGGACCCAATTTAGCCTTGATTTTGGCCTAATTTGTCAATTCTTGTGAAACCTGAAATTGTTGGTGTCTTCCTTATCTTTCTAAGGACAACAAGATCCCCTAAATCCGATATCTGTAGCTCTAGTTATGCTCTACGCAAGACAACAAGGTCAGGATGAGTGAAAAATCCGAAAATTAACAATGTTTAGCAATTAAGCCCAATAATTTAAAAGCAAAAACAATGATTGTAAAAGTTGTCTAATTTCCGTCTCACTCTGGCTGGTGCGGCTGCAAACTGCTATTTATGCTTATTAATTCTGACCCAACCCTAGACCAAATTAAGGGCCTCTGAATAAGCTTTCCAACAAGGTATCATATGCCTTAATTGGGCATAAGATGAGTAAGTTAGGCCCATTTAAGTGAAGGAACATCATGGACTGCGCACTGATCCGTCCCAGAGAACTCGGGACCCAATTTAGCCTTGATTTTGGCCTATTTTGACCATTCTTGTGAAACCTAAAATTGTAGGTGTCTTCCTTATCTTTCTAGGGACAGCAAGATCCCCTAAATCCGATATCTGTAGCTCTAGTTATGCTCTGCGCAAGACAACAAGGTCAGGATGAGTGAAAAATCCGAAAATTAACAATGTTTAGCAATTAAGCCCAATAATTTAAAAGCAAAAACAATGATTGTAAAAGTTGTCTAATTTCCGTCTCTCTCTGGCTTGTGCAGCTACAAACTGCTATTTATGCTTATTAATCCTGACCTAACCCTCGACCAAATTAAGGGCCTCTGAATAAGCTTTCCAACAAGGTATCATATGCCTTAATTGGGCTTAAGATGAGTAAGTTATGCCCATTTAAGTGAAGGAACATCATGGACTGCATACTGATCCGCGCCAGAGAACTCGGGACCCAATTTAGCCTTATTTTTGGCCTATTTTGACCATTCTTGTGAAACATGAATTTGTAGGTCTCTTCCTTATCTTTCTAGGGACAGCAAGATCACCAAAATCCGATATCTGTAGCTCTAGTTATGCTCTGCGCAAGGTAACAAGGTCAGGATGAGTGAAAAATCCGAAAATTAACAATGTTTAGCAATTAAGCCCAATAATGTAAAAGCAAAAACAATGATTGTAAAAGTTATCTAATTTTCGTCTCTTTCTGGCTGGTGCGGCTGCAAAGTGCTATTTATGCTTATTAATCCTGACCCAACCCTAGACCAAATTAAGGGCCTCTGAATAAACTTTCCAACAAGGTATCATATGCCTTAATTGGGCTTAAGATGAGTAAGTTAGGCCCATTTAAGTGAAGGAACATCATGGACTGCGTACTGAACCGTGCCAGAGAACTCGGGACCCAATTTACCCCTGATTTTGGCATAAATTGTCAGTTCTTGTGAAACCTGAAATTGTAGGTGTCTTCCTTATCTTTCTAGGGACAGCAAGATCCCCTAAATCCGATATCAGTAGCTCTAGTTATGCTCTGCGCAAGACAACAAGGTCAGGATGAGTGAAAAATCCGAAAATTAACAATGTTTAGCAATTAAGCCCAATAATGTAAAATAAAAAACAATGATTGTAAAAGTTATCTAATTTCCGTCTCTCCCTAGCTTGTGCGGCTATAAACTGCTATTTATGCTTATTAATCCTGACCTAACCCTAGACCAAATTAAGGACCTCTGAATAAACTTTGCAACAAGGTATCATATGCCTTAATTGGGCTTAAGATGAGTAAGTTAGGCCCATTTAAGTGAAGGAATATCATGGACTGCACACTGATCCGTGCCAGAGAAATAGGGACCCAATTTAGCCTTGATTTTGGCCTAATTTGTCAATTCTTGTGAAACCTTAAATTGTAGGTGTCTTCCTTATCTTTCTAGGGACAGCAAGATCCCCAAAATCCGATATCAACAGTTTTAGTTATGCACTGCGCAAGACAACAAGGTCGGGATGAGTGAAAAATCCGAAAATTAACAATGTTTAACAATTAAGTCCAATAATGTAAAAGCAAATACAATGATTGTAAAAGTTGTCTAATTTCCGTCTCTATGTGGCTTGTTCGGTAATAAAATTCTATTTATGCTTATTAATCCTGACCTAACCCTAGACCAAATTAAGGGCCTCTGAATAAAATATCCAACAAGGTATCATATGCCTTAATTGGGCTTAACATGAGTAAGTTAGGCCCATCTAAGTGAAGGGACATCATGGACTGCGAACTGATCCGCGCTAGAGAACTCGGGACCCAATTTAGCATTGATTTTGGCCTAATTTGTCAATTCTTGTGAAACCTGAAATAGTAGGTACCTTCCTTATCTTTCTAGGGACAGCAAGATCCCCAAAAACCAATATCTATAGTTTTCGTTATGCTCTCCGCAAGATAACAAGGTCAGGATGAGTGAAAAATCCGAAAACTAACAATGTTTAGCAATTAAGCCCAATAATGTAAAAGCACAAACAATGATTATAAAAGTTGTCTAATTTCCGTCTCTCTGTGGCTTGTGCGGCAATAAACTGCTATTTATGCTTATTAATCCTGACCTAACCCTAGACCAAATTAAGGGCCTCTGAATAAAATTTCCAACACGGTATCATATGCCTTAATTGTGCTTAAGATGAGTATGTTAGGCCCATTTAAGTGAAGGGACATCATGGACTGCACACGGATCCGCGCCAGAGAACTCAGGACCCAATTTAGCCTTGATTTTGGCCGAATTTGACAATTCTTGTGAAACCTGAAATTGTAGGTCTCTTCCTTATCTTTCTAGGGCAACAAGATCACCAAAATCTGATATTTGTAGCTCTAGTTATGCTCTGCGCAAGGCAACAAGGTCAGGATGAGTGAAAAATCCGAAAATTAACAATGTTTAGCAATTAAGCCCAATAATGTAAAATAAAAAACAATGATTGTGAAAGTTATCTAATTTGCGCTTGTCACTAGCTTGTGCGGTTACAAACTGCTATTTATGCTAATTAATCCTGACCTAACCCTAGAACAAATTAACGGCCTCTGAATAAGCTTTCCAACAAGTTAAGATATGCCTTAATAGGGCTTAAGATGAGTCAGTTAGGCCCATTTAAGTGAAAGAACATCATGGACTGCGCACTGATCCGCGCCAGAGAACTCTGGAAGCAACTTAGCCTTGATTTTACCTTAATTTGACAATTCTTGGAAACCTGAAATTGTAGGTCTCATCCTTATCTTTCCAGGGACAGCAAAATCACCGAAATCCGATATCTGTAGCTCTAGTTATGCTCTGCGCAAGGCAACAAGGTCAGGATGAGTGAAAAATCCAAAAATTAACAATGTTTAGCAAGTAAGCTCAATAATGTAAAATAAAAAAACAATGATTTTGAAACTTATCTAATTTCCGTCTCTCTGTGGATTGTGCGGCTGTAAACTGCTATTTATACTAATTAATCCTGACCTAACTCTAGACCAAATTAAGGGCCTCTGAATAAGCTTTCCAACAAGGTATCATATTCCTTAATTGGGCTTAAAATGAGTAAGTTAGGCACATTTAAGTGAAGGAACATCATTGACTGTGTACTGATCCGCGCCAGAGAACTCGGGACACAATTTAGCCTTAATTTTGCCTAATTTGACCATTTTTGTGAATCTTGAAATTGTAGGCCTCTTCCTTATCTTTCAAGGGACAGCAAGATCACCAAAATCCGATATATGTAGCTCTAGTTATGCTCTGCGCAAGGAAACAAGGTCAGGATGACTGAAAAATCCGAAAATTAACAATGTTTAGCAATTAAGCCCAATAATGTAAAAGTAAAAACAATGATTGTAAAAGTTATCTAATTTCCGTCCCTCTGTGGCTTGTGCGGCAATAAACTGCTATTTATGCTTATTAATCCTGACCTAACCCAAGACCAAATTAAGGGCCTCTGAATAAAATTTCCAACATGGTATCATATGCCTTAATTGGGCTTAAGATGAGTAAGTTAGGCCCATTTAAGTGAAGGTTCATCATGGACTGCACACTGATCCGCACCAGAGAACTCAGGACCCAATTTAGCCTTGATTTTGGCCGAATTTGACAATTCTTTTGAAACCTAAAATTGTAGGTCTCTTCCTTATCTTTTATAGGGACAGTAAGATCACCAAAATCTGATATTTGTAGCTCTAGTTATGCCCTGCGCAAGGCAACAAGGTCAGGATGAGTGAAAAATCCGAAAATTAACAATGTTTAGCAATTAAGCCCAATAATGTAAAATAAAAAACAATGATTTTGAAAGTTATCTAATTTGCGCCTCTCTCTAGCTTGTGCGGCTACAAACTGTTATTTATGCTTATTAATCCTGACCAAAACCCTAGACCAAATTAAGGGCCTCTGAATATGCTTTCCAACAAGGTATGATATGCCTTAATAGGGCTTAAGAAGAGTCAGTTAGGCCCATTTAAGTGAAGGAACATCATGGACTGCGCACTGATCCGCGCCAGAGAACTAGGGAAGCAGTTTAGCCTTGATTTTAGCCTAATTTATCAATTCTTGTGAAACCTGAAATTGTAGGTCTCTTCCTTATCTTTCTAGGGAGAACAAGATCACCAAAATCCGATATCTGTAGCTGTAGTTATGCTCTGTGCAAGGCAACAAGGTCAGGATGAGTGAAAAATCCAAAAATTAACAATGTTTAGCAATTAAGCCCAATAATGTAAAATAAAAAACAATGATTGTAAAAGTTATCTAATTTTTGTCTCTCTCTGGCTTCTGCGGCTGTAGATGGCTATTTATACTTATTAATCCCGACCTAACTCTAGACCAAATTAAGGGCCTCTGAATAAGTTTTCCAACAAGGTATCAAATGCCTTAATTGGGCTTAAGATGAGTATGTTATGCCCATTTAAGTGAAGGAATATCATGGATTGTGCACTGATCCGCGCTAGAGAACTCGGGACCCAATTTAGCATTGATTTCGGACTAATTTCACAATTCTTGTGAAACCTGAAATTGTAGGTCTATTCCTTATCTTTCTAGGGACAACAAGATCACCAAAATCCGATATCTGTAGCTCTAGTTATGCTCCACGCAAGGCAACAAGGTCAGGATGAGTGAAAAATCCGAAAATTAACAATGTTTAGCAATTAAGCCCAATAATGTAAAAGCAAAAACAATGATTGTAAAAGTTGTCTAATTTCCGTCTCTCTGTGGCTTGTGCGGCAATAAACTGCTATTAATGCTTATTAATCCTGACCTAACCCTAGACCAAATTAAGGGCCTCTGAATAAAATTTCCAACAAGGTATCATATGCCTTAATTGGGCTTAAGATGATTAAGTTAGGCCCATTTAAGTGAAGGTTCATCATGGACTGCACACTGATCCGCACCAGAGAACTCAGGACCCAATTTAGCCTTGATTTTGGCCGAATTTGACAATTCTCGTAAAACCTGAAATTGTAGGTCTCTTCCTTATCTTTTTAGGGACAGCAAGATCACCAAAATCTGATATCTGTAGCTCTAGTTATGCCCTACGCAAGGCAACAAGATCAGGATGAGTGAAAAATCCGAAAATTAACAATGTTTAGCAATTAAGCCCAATAATGTAAAATAAAAAACAATGATTGTGAAATTTATCTAATTTGCACCTCTCTCTAGCTTGTGCGGCTACAAACTGCTATTTATGCTTATTAATCCTGACCAAAACCCTAGACCAAATTAAGGGCCTCTGAATATGCTTTCCAACAAGGTATGATATGCCTTAATAGGGATTAAGATGAGTCAGTTAGGCCCACTTAAGTGAAGGAACATCATGGACTGCACACTGATCCGCGCCAGAGAACTCAGGAAGCAATTTACCCTTGATTTTATCCTAATTTGACAATTCTTGTGAAACCTGAAATTGTAGGTCTCTTCCTTATCTTTCCAGGGACAGAAAAATCACGAAAATCCAATGTCTGTAGCTCTGGTTATGCTCTGCGCAAGGCAACAAGGTCAGGATGAGTGAAAAATCCAAAAATTAACAATGTTTAGCAATTAGGCCCAATAATGTAAAATAAAAAACAATGATTGCGAAAGTTATCTAATTTCCGTCTCTCTGACTTGTGCGGCTGTAAACTGCTATTTATACTTTTTAATCCTGACCTAACTCTAGACCAAATTAAGGGCCTCTGAATAAGCTTTCCAACAAGGTATCATATGCCTTAATTGGGCTTAAAATGAGTAAGTTAGGCCCATTTAAGTGAAGGAACATCATGGACTGCGTACTGATCCGCACCAGAGAACTCGGGACCTAATTTAGCCTTAATTTTGCCTAATTTGACCATTTTTGTGATACCTGAAATTGTAGGTCTCCTCCTTATCTTTGTAGGGACAACAAGATCACCAAAATCCGATATCTGTAGCTCTAGTTTTGCACTGCGCAAGGCAACAAGGTCAGGATGAGTGAAAAATCCGAAAATTAACAATGTTTGCCAATTAAGCCCAATAATGTAAAAGCAAAAACAATGATTGTAAAAGTTATTTAATTTCCGTCTCTCACTGGCTTGTGCGGCTATAAACTGGTATTTATGCTTATTAATCCTGACCTAACCCTAGGCCAAATTAAGGGCCTCTGAAGAAGCTTTCCAACAAGGTATCATATGCCATAATTGGGCTTAAAATGAGTAAGTTAGGCCCATTTAAGTGAAAGAACATCATGGACTGCATACTGATTCGCTCCAGAGAACTCGGGACCCAATTTAGCCTTATTTTTGCCTAATTTGACCATTCTGGTGAAACCTGAAATTGTAGGTCTCTTCCTTATCTTTCTAGGGACAGCAAGATCACCAAAATCCGATATCTGTAGCTCTAGTTATGCTCTGCGCAAGGCAACAAGGTCAGGATGAGTGAAAAATCCTAAAATTAACAATGTTTAGCAATTAAGCCCAATAATGTAAAAGTAAAAACAATGATTGTAAAAGTTAACTGTTAATAACAACAAGAGTCCCCGGCAACGGCGCCAATTTTTGATCACGCCGTCGCACACGCGCCAAAAAAAACGAGCGGTTTGTAAAAATGTAGTTAGGGCGACAACTCGGATATCGTCTCTCAAGGACTCTTGGGTTGTTGTTATTAACACAAAATCAGTAAAAGTCGGCTTTGGGGGGTTTTGAGATTGAAAACTAAATAAAGAAAACAGAACAAAAAAACAATGCAATAAAAAGTAATTACCAAATAAGCTAAAGAACGATTAACCTACTGTTCTCGATTTCCCAACTATCATCGGTTCATGTAAATTCCAAGCCCTAAGCAGATTCTAAACCCTTCCCGACTGTAGCATCAATTAACAAGCGAAATCAATACTACGGGACATATGTTCCTATTCCCGAATTAAGCAAACGGGGTGAGGCACTCATGAACTAAGCTAACATGAACGAACACACGCGAATTAAGCAAACACGATTATGTATAGGAACACACAATCATCGAGATAAATCAACACCTATTCTATACGATTCTGAATTAAGCAAACAGAACATATAAAACAAGTATTGAAAGAGAATAGCATAAAAACAGGAACTACAAGAACCTCAAGTATGGTAATGGAAACCAATCACAGTAGATTAATCTAGGAGACTAGCTCTCCATTACAAAGGGAAAACAAAACATATCTAAGAAAATAAACTACTACTGACTAAAACTAACTCAGACTAACTTGGACTAAAATCCTCGGTTCTGCCTTCAAACAGGCTTATATACAACTTCTGGATTCCGCGGACTCGCGAGGCGAACACAGTCTCGCGAGGCGAATATTATGAACAGTCTGCAACCTTTGGTCTTCTCGTGAGGCGAGCATATATTCGCGAGGCGAAACTCTTCATATTCCAAACTGTCACAGCCGTGACCTTCAACACAGGTAAGCCGTGATGGTCTCTGACTTTCAGGGTTGGATTACTCGCGAGGCGAGTCATGTTTCGCGGGCGAGACAGAATGGTTGGCAAATTCTGGAACAGTCACCTTCAGGGTCGCGAGGCGAATGCCTTCTCGTGGGGCGAAAACTCCAGATTTATTTCTTTTTATTACCTGCAAATAAGAAATAACAGTAAATACTTTATTCAACTCTAAAACAACTAAATTAACCTAAAAATACTTTACAGACTCAAAATGCTGCTTAAAGACAATCAAGTCTAATTTGGGTGAAAATGATATAAAATTAGCACAAAGCCAAGGTTATTCTAGTTATAAAACTAGGCTAGCCAGAGGCTGATCAAAATACCCCAAACTTAAACTTTGCTTGTCCCCAAGCAAACTAAAACTCAAAAACTTAAAGAAAACTCAAGACATGGCAAGCTTAAGAGATTCAATTAACTTTGCACAGAATTCAAGCAGTACATCAAAACATTTTTCTTCAAAGTTCCCCCCCTTTTCAAACAAAGCAATCCCCACATTCATTCATTCTGAACATTTGAGAATTTCATCATTCAAACAATCATCAATCTAAGCAGGGGATCCAGGTTACACACAAAAGGGAGATCACCAAATTCAAACAACTGCCTTCCTCACAAGGGAAATTTGTGTTCACTCATTCGCTCAGTTTGTGTCAGGCTAACAACAATTCACTCAAATTCACTTTTAAGAACACTTCCCATAAATTTGCTTTTCATCTCAAAATGATTCCCACAGAAAACATGCATGCAACATCAAAAGGTCTTTTATGGGTTGTAATGGGGCCTGGCTAAGGGTAGGATATACAAAGGTACTAGGCTGAAGACCCTAAGAACTAAGAGAGCATGAAACATTTTTATACATTGAATTTAAACTCAAGTCCCTTTTTCATTTGCCTTGGGTGACTACAGCCTTTTTATTCAAATACTTCATTTTGGCATTTTTGCACTTTTCTTTTTTTTTTTTCTTTTTTTGAAATTTTTGTACTTTTTATTTTTTTATTTTTTTTTCTTTTTCTTCTTTTGTTTCCTTTTTTTTTTCATTTTTCTTTGTTTTTTGTTTTTTGTTTTTTTGTTTTTTTGTTTTTTTCTTTTTCTCAATCCCAAACAACACATTACACCTTGCAGCCACCCCAAACTTAGTTTCTTGCAACCATTCTCTTGTCAAGATTCCATGCTCTCCTAATCCTAAGATCGGGTTAACATGGTTTTTCAGATTTCTGGCTTATAACATAAGGTTATCAAGAAATAACAGGCTAATTAGGTTCAAAGGGGCTAACTAGGGAACATGCATTAGGAATGGTTATTTTAGGCTAAGTAGCTATTTACAAAGAAAATGCCTAAATCATTTGAAGCAAACACATAATCATGCAAATCATAAGGAGATTCAAGCAAATTCAGGAAAGTGTAATTCAAAAGTGATTTCACAAAATTTAAAACATGTTGGAGGCTCAAAACCTCACCTGGACATTTTTGCAAATTGTTTGATTGAGATTCTATCCCTAGTGTGTGTTTCCTATCACCCCAAACTTATCATAAATCATGCCATCACAACAAAAATCTCAAAGTTCAGTTTTCAATCACATGGGGATCAATTTTCAAAATCAAAATTTTTCAACCTAGGGGGAAAACAGTCAACACATAACATGCAATCATCTATGCAAATTCAACCAAATCCATCAAACTTGCCGACACAAGACTCAACATAACTCCTGAGCTTCTCAAATTATTCAGGAGCTTAAAAGAAAACAAAACAAAAACAAAGCAAGCATAATTAAAAAGAAGAGCGTTAGAGAAACTCATTGGAGATGGTTCCACCAGGATCCCACTGTCTGTGATACAGCGGCCACGGAAATGCCCAAAGTACAGTATGATCCTCCCGGATCCCATGTCATGAAGCATAAGTATGGGAGTGGACACTTGATAATCTTGGTAACTCCGCCAAGTGCGGCGGACTTCTCACTCCCTCTCAGGTCACAGTTGACCTCTTTCTCAACTTTGTCCATAAAGTCCTCCCAATAAAAGTGGGGCTCAACCTCTTGGACTGGCTATGGTGGAGAATCCAAGGGCTTGAACTCCATCAATGGTGGTTCCACAGTGGGAGGTGGCAAACAGGTAGAGATTGTTACTGGTGCTGCTTCAACTTCTGCACTATCTTCATTCCCTGCACTATCAAATTCATCACCTGCTATACATGCAGAAATTTCAGCACACACCACACAAAGGTTAATGTTAGTAGAGTCAGTACATATATCACAATAAACTGAATCAGTAAAAGCTAAAATGTCTGGAAATTCATCACACAGTGCATCCACCCCATTACTTTCAACATATGCATCTGATTTAATTGAGTCATCTACTCCCAAAGGTTCAGGTTCTTCATCATCCTCAAGCACGGTGAAGAAGATGTCCTGCTGATCCTCAATTTCTATATGAGCATGGCCCTCAACCTCATCTGTCTCTTGTTCTATATGGATGCTTTGCTCAACATACCTTTCAAAATAACATTCTACACACAAAGCAGTGTCAGTACAATCAGCACATGCAGTATAAGAAATAGAATCAGGGGATTCAACACACAGTTCATCAATAGAAACATTATCACAATTATCATCAGAAGTATCTTCAAGATTAACTATCTGTGAGTCTGTATGCTCTTCAAGGGGATGTGGAGTTAGCAGTGCAGCCGAGTTGGGGACAACTTGATCAATTAGGATGGACAACTTTTGAGATTCAGCTTCTCCCCTCTGTTGGGATTCAAGATTTTGCTCTGCCATCCTCTGATTGTTCTCTGCCATTTGTTGTATCATTCCCTCCATTTGTGCAGTTATCTGTACAGCCATTTGTTTGAATAGGTCCTCTATTGAAGGTCCGGAAGGTGCAGAAATGGTCACTTAAGTGGGGTGGTACGCATCAGTGGAGAGGTCAGGAACGCTGTACCTGATTGATGCAGCTCTGAAGGCAGGATAGTATCTAAACAGGAAGGCTTCCTTCAAGTCAAACCAGGTTGAGATGGAATTCTCATCAAGACAATACAACCAATCCCTCGCAGCGCCTTCAATTGAGAGCTGGAAAGCTTCCATCTTGATGTGGTCTTCTGTTATTCCTTCAGGTCTTAGCATTATAGAACAAGCAATCTAGAATTCCCTCAGATGCTCCTGCGGATTCTCACCTGCAAGACCACTACACAATGGCAACCAGTGCATTAAACCAGCAAAATCAGGATAATATATACATGGTGGTGGTTCATAATAATCATTAGGCATATAACCATACATGTGATTATCCATGGGAGACAAACAACCAGACAAAACAGCCAAGACTAATTCAGTAATACAAAAAGTTTTTTTTTAACTGTTAATAACAACAAGAGTCCCCGGCAACGGCGCCAATTTTTGACCGCGCTGTCGCACAAGCGCCAAAAAGAACGAGCGGTTTGTAAAAATGTAGTTAGGGCGACAACTCGGATATCGTCTCTCAAGGACTCTTGGGTTGTTGTTATTAACACAAAATCAGTAAAAGTCGGCTTTGGGGGGTTTTGAGATTGAAAACTAAATAAAGAAAACAGAACAGAAAAACAATGCAATAAAAAGTAATTACCAAATAAGCTAAAGAACGATTAGCCTACTGTTCTCGATTTCCCAACTATCATTGGTTCATGTAAATTCCAAGCCCTAAGCAGATTCTAAACCCTTCCTGACTGTAGCATCAATTAACAAGCGAAATCAGTACTACGAGACATATGTTCCTATTCCCGAATTAAGCAAACGGGGTGAGGCACTCATGAACTAAGCGAACATGAACGAACACACGCGAATTAAGCAAACGCGATTATGTATAGGAACACACAGTCATCGAGATAAATCAACACCTATTCTATACGATTCTGAATTAGGCAAACAGAACATATAAAACAAGTATTGAAAGAGAATAGCATAAAAACAGGAACTACAAGAACCTCAAGTATGGTAATGGAAACCAATCACAGTAGATTAATCTAGGAGACTAGCTCTCCATTACAAAGGGAAAACAAAACATATCTAAGAAAATAAACTACTACTGACTAAAACTAACTCAGACTAACTTTGACTAAAATCCACAGTTCTGCCTTCAAACAGGCTTATATACAACTTCTGGATTCCGCGGACTCGCGAGGCGAACACAGTCTCGCGAGGCGAATATTATGAACAGTCTGCAACCTTTGGTCTTCTCGCGAGGCGAGCATATATTCGCGAGGCGAAACTCTTCATATTCCAAACTATCACAGCCATGACCTTCAACACGGGTAAGCCGTGATGGTCTCTGACTTTCAGGGTTGGATTACTCGCGAGGCGAGTCATGTTTCGCGGGGCTAGACAGAATGGTTGGCAAATTCTGGAACAGTCACCTTCAGGGTCGCGAGGCGAATGCCTTCTCGCGGGGCGAAAACTCCAGATTTATTTCTTTTTATTACCTGCAAATAAGAAATAACAGTAAATACTTTATTCAACTCTAAAACAACTAAATTAACCTAAAAATACTTTACATACTCAAAATGCTGCTTAAAGACAATCAAGTCTAATTTGGGTGAAAATGATATAAAATTAGCACAAAGCCAAGGTTATTCTAGTTATAAAACTAGGCTAGCCAGAGGCTGATCAAGGATCCACACAAGCATCTGAAGGAATTCCAGGTTGTCTGCTCCACACCCTTGAGACCAGAGGGAATAACTGAGGATCACATCAAGCTGAGAGCCTTCCCGTTTTCACTACAGGGCGCTACAAAGGATTGGCTATTATATCTTGAGCCAAACTCTGTTACCACCTGGAACGATTTGAAGAAGGTTTTCGTAGAGAGATATTTTCCTGCCTCCAGAGCTGCATCAATCAGGAAGGAAATATGTGGCATCAGACAAGGCAATGAGTCATTGGCTGAGTATTGGGAGAGATTCAAGCAGTTGGTATCCAGTTGCCCTCAGCATCAGATTTTCGAGCAGCTCCTTATTCAGTATTTTTATGAGGGGTTACTACCGATGGATAGAAATATTTAAAATGCTGCTAGTGGGGGAGCACTTGTTGATAAGACTCCAGCTGCTGTCAAGCAACTGATTGAAAATATGTCACTGAACTCCCAACAATTTACAACCAGGATAAATTCTGTTGAGACAAGGGGTGTGAATGAGGTCCATAGCTCTTCTTCCAACCAGGCCCTTGAGAATAGAATTGATGAGCTCACTTCTTTGGTGAAGCAACTGGCAATGGATAAGGTTCAGCCGGCAAGGTTGTGTGGCATGTACAACTCTCCTGAGCACCCGTATGATGCATGCCCCATTCTGAAAGAAGGGTCAGTTACTGAATTGTCTCAAGCTTATGCAGTCCATCCTTACAATCAAGGCAATAATCATAACCGGTACAGCGTTCCTGACCTCTCCACAAATAAGTACCACCCCAACTGGAGGAATCATCCTAACCTTCGGTATGGGAACTCATCCCAACAACAACCGATCGCACCACCACAGAATCCTCCTCAAGTGACCACTTCTGCACCTTCCGAACCTTCCCTAGAGGACATGATCAAGCAAATGGCTGCAAACAATCTCCAGTTTCAGCAGCAAGCAAATGCTAGTATTCAGACTTTGCACACACAGATGGGACAGATTGGACAGTTTCAGCAGCGAACGGATGCTAGCATTCAAGCCTCGCATACACAGATTGGACAGCTTGCCACTTCCATGAATAACATACAGCAAGCTCAAGGATCAAACCAACTACCTGCACAGACAGTGACGAATCCCAATGCCTCCAATCCTAATGTGAGTGCCATTTCTCTGAGATCTGGAAAAGTTGTTGAGGCAACCTCTGAAAAAAATGAAGAAACTGTTGAGGTAACTCCTGAGCCTTCAGTTGATGTTGAAGTTGAGAGAGTATATGTGCCACCGATCCCCTTCCCACAAAGAGTGCAGAAAAATAAGAAGATTGGTGGGGAAGACAAGGAGAGGGAAATTTTAGATGTGTTCAGAAAGGTGGCGGTAAATATTCCCCTTTTGGATGTGATTAAGCAGGTGCCCAAGTATGCAAATTTTTTGAAGGATCTATGCACCCACAAGAGGAGGTTGAAGGGTAATGAGAGAGTTAATCTAGGGCGAAATGTTTCAGCCCTCATTCAGCCTAAGCCTGCACTTGAAAGAGTTACTGTTTCAGCCCCCACTCAGGCACTACCACAGAAGTGCAAGGATTCGGGTACTTTTGCTATTCCATGCACTATTGGGGACAGCAAATTCGACAACTGCATGTTGGATTTGGGAGCCTCCATAAATGTCATGCCCACTTCTGTTTTCAATAACCTTGATCTTGTTCCCTTGCAGCATACAGGTCTCACTATCCAGTTGGCCAACAGGACCAGTGCTCGCCCCATGGGAATGGTAGAAGATGTGCTAGTACAAGTTGATGAGTTGATTTTCCCTACTGACTTTTACATCCTGGACATGGCAGGGGAAACAAATTCAAGTAGATCACCAATCATCCTGGGAAGACCGTTCATGAAGACGGCAAAGACAAAGATTAATGTTGATGATGGGACCATGTCCATGGAGTTTGGAGACATTGTGGCAAAGTTTAACATCTTCGATGCTATGAAGCATCCCTTGGAAGAGCACTCTGTTTTCCAAATAGAGTTGATCTCTGAAATTATTGATGACACCCATGAGGACTTGGTTTCTGATTTTCCATTTGTTTCTGGCTTTGATGATATTTATTCATGTTCTGACTGTACTGACACTAACCCTTGTGCTGTTTGTGTTGAGTTCCTTGATTCTACTTTGCAGGGTGATAGTGTGAGTGAAGTTGTCTGTTCAGCTGAAGTCCTTGACATCATGGCTGCTCCAAATATACCATCCATTCAGCAGCCACCCTCCTTAGAGCTCAAGCCACTTCCTGGGAATCTGAAGTATGCTTACTTGGAGACGAATGAAAAACTTCCAGTCATTATCTCTTCCAACCTTGACTCTGACCAGGAAGCTAAGCTCTTGGAGGTTCTGAAGAAGCACAAGAAGGCGATTGGGTGGACCTTGGCTGACATCCCAAGAATTAGCCCCTCCAGATGTATGCATAGAATTCTGTTGGAGGAGGGGGCTAAAACAGTTAGGCAGCCCCAAAGGCGGCTCAATCCATTGATTCTGGATGTTGTGAAGAAAGAGGTGAATAAACTTCTGCATGCGGGTATTATATACCCCATCTCTGATAGTACTTGGGTAAGTCCAGTGCAAGTTTACCCAAAAAGTCCGGCCTCACAGTGGTAAGAAATGATAATAATGAGCTTGTTCCCACTAGAGTCCAGAATAGCTGGCGAGTCGGTATTGATTATAGGAAGTTGAACCAGGCCACCAGAAAGGATCACTTTCCTTTGCCGTTCATCGATCAGATGCTCGAACGGCTGGCTGGTAAATCCCACTACTGTTTTCTTGATGGCTTTTCCGGTTACTTCCAGATCCATATTGCACCAGAGGATCAGGAAAAGACCACTTTCACGTGCCCCTTCGGCACGTTTGCCTACAGGAGGATACCATTTGACCTTTGTAATGCCCCTGGCACTTTCCAGAGATGCATGATGAGCATTTTTACTGAATTTATTGAAAATTGCATGGAAGTATTCATGGATGATTTCACTGTATATGGTTCCTCATTTGATGCATGCTTGCATAGTCTGAGTTTGGTTCTAGAAAGATGCATTGAAACTGACCTGGTTTTGAACTATGAAAAGTGTCACTTTATGGTTGAACAGGGGATTGTTTTGGGGCATGTTATTTCTAAAGAGGGTATTTCAGTAGATCCTGCTAAAATTGATGTGATTTCTACATTGCCTTATCCATCTTGCGTTCGCGAGATTCGGTCTTTTCTTGGTCATGCAGGTTTCTACAGGCGCTTCATTAAGGACTTCAGCAAGATAGCTCTTCCTTTGTCAAACTTGATGAAGAATGATGCCATGTTTAACTTTGATGACAACTGCAAGAAGGCATTTGACTACCTGAAATGGGCATTGACCTCTACCCCCATCATCCAGCCCCCTGACTGGACCCTCCCTTTTGAGCTCATGTGTGATTCTTCTAACTATACTGTGGGAGCGGTCCTGGCTCAAAGGGTGGGCAAGGCTGCCCATGTCATTCATTATGCTTCTAGGACTTTAGATACTGCACAATCTAATTACACCACCACTGAAAAGTAACTTTTAGCTGTTGTTTTTGCTCTTGATAAATTTAGGTCATATTTGCTAGGTTCCAAGGTTATTGTTTTTACTGACTATGCAGCTCTGAAATACCTGTTGAAGAAACCAGAAGCGAAGCCGAGATTGATTCGGTGGATGCTGTTGCTCCAAGAGTTTAATGTGGAAATAAAAGACAATAGTGGAGCTGAAAATTTAGTAGCTGACCAATTGAGCAGAATAGCAAGGGATGAGGATCCTTCTCCCATCCAGGATGATTTTCCTGATGAGCAGCTTCTACATCTGCATGGGGTAACCCCTTGGTTTGCTGACATTGTTAACTATCTTGTTGCTGGTGTTTTTCCTGCAGATGCAACTAGATCACAGAAGCACAAACTCAAGAGTGATTCCAAGTACTATGTTTGGGATGATCCGTACCTTTGGAAGTTTTGCAGTGATCAGGTAATTCGGAGGTGTGTCCCCGACTATGAGATCGAGTCCATTTTGCACTTTTCTCATGCCTCTCAAGTAGGGGGACACTTTGGGCCACAGAGGACTGCAAGGAAAGTCCTGGATTCTGGATTCTACTGGCCCACCATTTTTAGAGATGCTTATGAGGTCTACCGGACTTGTAAGGAGTGTCAAACAGCAGGCACTGCCATCACTCGTAGGAGTGAAATGCCTCAGCAGCCCATGCTTTTTTGTGAGGTTTTTGATGTGTGGGGAATTGATTTTATGGGTCATTTCCCTGCATTTTTTGGTTTTCTATACATTCTTTTGGTTGTTGACTATGTTTCAAAGTGGGTGGAAGCTATCCCCACTAGGACTAACGATTCTAAAATTGTTTCAAAATTTGTTAGGTCCAATATTTTTTGCAGGTTCGGCATACCTCGGGCTATCATCAGTGACCAGGGCACTCACTTCTGCAACTGTACCATGGAAGCTCTACTCCGGAAGTATGGAGTTGTGCATAGAGTCTCCACTGCTTACCATCCCCAGACCAATGGCCAGGCTGAGATATCAAACAGGGAGATCAAGCAGATCTTAGAGAAAGTAGTGCAGCCGAATAGGAAGGACTGGAGCCGTCGTCTAGAAGACGCACTGTGGGCTCAGAGGACCGCTTTCAAGACACCAATCGGGATGTCCCCCTTTAGGCTTGTATTTGGTAAGGCATGTCATCTCCCTGTGGAAGTTGAGCACCGTGCATATTGGGCAGTCAAGTGCTGTAACTTGGAAATGAAAAAAGCTGGTATTGAAAGGAAACTGCAATTACAGCAGCTTGAGGAGCTTAGGCAAGAAGCCTATGAAAGCTCCCGGATTTATAAAGAGAAAACAAAACATTTTCATGATAGGATGATTGCTAGGTGGTCGCGCTGTCGCGCACGCACCAAAAATTACGAGCGGTTTAATAAAATGTAGCTTAGGGCGACAACTCGGATGTCGTCTCTCAAGGACTCTTGAAGTGTTATTTGTCACAAAAATCATTTTTTTTTGGGGGTGGGGTTGGATTGGATGCAATTAAGAAAATAAAGCAATAACAAAGCAATGAAAACAGGGCAGTTGAAAAGGTTATCAAATAGCTAAAAACGATTAATCTATTGTTCTCAATTTCCCAACTATCATCGGTTATGTGAATTCCTAGCCCTCAGCAGATTCTATCCCCTTTCAGTTGTAGCAACAATTAACAAACGAAATTGCCACTACGGATATATGTTCCTATTCCCGAATTAAACAAACGGGGTTAAGCCCTCATGAACTAAACGAACATGAATGAACACACGCGAATTAAACAAACACGATTAAGTATAGGAACATACATCACTGAAACGAATCAATACAATACTATACACTCCTGAATTAAACAAACAGAAATGCATAACATAGTATTGAAAAGGGAAAAGCAATTAAAATAGGAATCACAAAACCTCAAGTATAGTAGAAATCGATTACAATAGATTAATCCTAGAAAATTAGTTCTCCATATGAAAAACGAAACACACAAAAATAAGTAAAAACAATGGAGAAGCAAAAGTTCTTTCAATCTGTTCAGAGCAGCAATTTATACAAATTCTGGATTCAGCTATCTCGCGAGGCGAGCCCTAATTCGCGAGGCGAATATTGTGAAAAGTCAGCAACGTTTGGTCTTCTCGCGGGGCGAAAGACTACTCGCGGGGCGAGACTCTTCAAGTTCCAAACCGTCACAGTCGTGACCTTCAGTATGGCTAAACCGTGATAGCTTCTGGTCTTCTAGGGTTGGATTACTCGCGAGGCGAGTCAAGTGTTCCCGAGGCGACCCAGAAACCTTGCATTTTCCTAGAACAGTCAGCCTTCAGGGTCGCGAGGCGAGTAGAGTAGTCGCGGGGCGACCCGGAGAAGATGATATTTCTACTGTTCTGCTGGCTTTCAGTGTCGCGAGGCGAGAAGACTCTCGCGAGGCGAATCCCCTGTTTCTTTATTCTCTTGACTTCTAACTTAACCTGAACACAACAAAATAGCCATAAGTGCTTTATTTGACTCAAAACTGGCTAAATTAACCTAAAACTACTTTAGAGACTCAAAACCTTGCTTGAGGACAATCTAATCTAATTTGGGTGAAAATAGGATATAATTTGCACAAAACCCTGGTCATACTAGCCATAAAACAAGATGAGCCAGAGGCTGATCAAAATACCCCAAACTTAAACTTTGCTTGTCCCCAAGCAAACAACAACTCAAAAACTCAAAAAGACTCAAGACATGGCAAGCTTAAGGATTCAATCAACCTTGCACAGAATTCAAGCAATACATCAAAACAGTTTTCTTCAAAGTTCTCCCCTTTTTCAACCAAAGTAATCCCCACAATCCTTTATTCTGAACAATTGAGAATTTCATTATTCAAACAATCATCAATCTAAGCAAGGGAATCCAAGTTACACACAAAACAGAGATTACCAAAATCAAACAATTGCCTTCCTCACAAGGGAAATTTGTGTTCACTCAATCGCTCAATTTTTGTCAGGCAATCAACATTTCACTCAATTCACTTTTCAGAAACACTTCCCATAAATTTGATTTTCATCTCTAAATGATTCCCACAGAAAACATGCATGCAACATCAAAAGGTCTTTTATGGGATGTAATGGGGCCTGGCTAAGGGTAGGATGTACAAAGGAACTAGGCTGAAGACCCTAGGAACTAAGAGAGTATGAAACACTTCAAAACATTGAAACTTCACTCAAGTTCCTTTTCTCATTCATATTTTCATTTGCCTTGGGTGACTACAGCCTATTTATTCAAATACTTTTTTTTTTTACATTTTTACACTTTACTCTTTTTTTTTCTTTTTTTTCTTTTGGCCTTTGGCTCCAATCTTTTTATTATTTTTTTTCTTTTCTCAATCCCAAAATAACATGTCAGTAGCCACCCCAAACTTAGTTTCTTGCAACCTTTTCTCTTGCTAAGACTCCATGCTCTCCTAATCCTAAGATCGGGTTAACATGGTTTTCCAGATTTTTAGCTCATAACATAGGGTTATCAAGAAGTAACAGGCTAATCAGGCTCAATGGGCTAACTAGGGAACATGCATCAGGGATGGTTATTTCAGGCCAAGTAGCTATTTACAAAGAAAATCTGCCTAAATCATTTGAAGCAAACACATCAACATGCAAATCAAGAAGAGATTCAAGCAAATTCAGGAAAGTGTAACTCAAAAGTGATTCTCACAGTCAAAAACATGTTGGAGGCTCAAAACCTCACCTGCACATTCATGGAATTTGTTTGACAGAGATTCTATCCCTAGTGTGTGCTTCCCTTTACCCCAAACTTATCATAAATCATGCCATTATAACAAAATCTCAAAGTTCATTTTTCAATCACATGGGGATCACTTTTCAAAAACAATTTTTTTTAAATTTTTTTTTCTAGGGGAAATCATCACATCAATCATGCAATCAATCTGTGCAAAATCAATCAAAATCCAGCAAACTTGCCAACAAAAGACTCAACACAACTCCTGAGCTTCTCAGATTATAACAAAATCTTTATTAAAAGAAAAGGAACAAGACAAAACAAAACTACAACTAGTTCCCTCCCCCACACTTAAAACATGCATTGTCCCCAATGAACAACAGAACTATAAAATCAGAGTGAGGGAAAGGAAAAGTGACTCCCTTGTCAAGTGGCATTATAGGTTGGAGCTTCCAAGGAGAGCTCCTCAACATTAGCATCCGCAGGATCACCAGCATCCACACCATGGAATGGCTTCAGCCTCTGCCCGTTAACCTTGAAGGTCTTGTTGCTACCTGCATCCTGAATCTCTACTGCACCATAAGGAAACACATGAGTAACAACAAATGGTCCAATCCACTTGGACCTAAGTTTCCCAGCCATCAATTTCAGGCGGGAATTAAACAGTAAGACTCTCTGGCCCACAAAAAATGTTTTCCTATTAATCATCGTGTCATGAAATTGTTTTGTTTTTTCCTTATAAATCCTGGAGCTTTCATAGGCTTCTAGCCTCGGCTCCTCAAGTTGCTGCAACTGCAGTTTCCTTTCAACACCGGCTTTCTTCATGTCCAAGTTACAACTCTTTACTGCCCAATATGCCCGGTGCTCAATTTCCATCGGCAGGTGACATGCCTTGCCAAATACATGTTGGGAATTTGCGTATAAAACAAAATTAAAACGCAGCGGAAAAATTCCCATTGAAGGATCCTTGCGAATGGTCATGATTCATGATTAGAAGGTTTACCTTTTGAAGCGATGGATGTTGGTTGAAATTCGTCTATCACGAACACCGCACGAACGGTGTCTCTAGAGGTATCCACACGAGCGGATTCCGTGAGCGTCCAACGTCACGAACCGAAGCGTCTTTGTCTCACAGTGCTAGCTTCAAAACCGAGACTTTGCTGTTCACTCTTACTCTCTTTTGTGCGGCTAGGTTATCAACAGTCTTGGCACAACAACTTAAGTGGTCTACTTATAGTAGCACCTCCTTAAGTGAGTTAGTGAGCAGCATTTGACCTAAGCCCATCTACTATGCGCTAGGCCCAATAGGAAAGTCCAACTTTCCTTTAATGCTTCTTTTAATCCGCTCTTTTGTGTGTGACCCTATAGGTTCCCAATACGTTAGCAGTAATATTAAATCCCATTTAATATTACAAACAGTGAGCGGTATCTAGCAATACATCACTGCTACCTAAGTAGTGAGAAAGTCAGTGATTTGACGAAACCTTTCTGTGACAAATATTCATGTGCATTATTATCCCTTTGTCCATATATCTATATTGAACACAAGTTATAGAATGTGTCACCCTTGTATGGTTCAATATCATGTTCCCTGATACCCGAGTAGACTTAACAACAAATGAGGTCAATATCTCATATTGACTCATTTCAGCATGGCCATGCATTTTACAGTCTCACTCTCTATCGGGGGGACCCACAGATATTACTCCTGTCATGTAGGAGGGACAAATCCCATCTAGGTCACTCACATCCCTCTGCATGGCTCGTGGTATGCCCAATGACCGTCTTTATAATCCTCCTATTACAGATGACGTTTGACGATATTAAAGCACACGACTCCTCATGTAGGGATCGTAGTGATTTCAGGTCGAAGGATTGTATGCACCATTGTCACTATGAGAACTACTTATGACACTCACATAACGCTCCATGTAATGTTCTCATGGTGGGTCAATCCAGTACATCATTACCTTAATGTGTACCTATGTGGCGACTCGATATCTCATATCCATGACCCGTGAGATATGGTCATCGATCCGCACACATAATAGTCTCAATTGTATTATTATTGTCCTTGTTGATAAAATACTTGACTACGGATTTTTAAGAATAGGATTTCATTGTTCAATAGTGTCTCACGATCAAGTCATGTACTTGATATTCTATTAAACTGAAATTTCTATTCTAAGGACTTTATTATGTTTTAACAAGTAACACAATAAATCGAATGCCTCATATCATATATATATATATATATATATATATATATATATATATATATATATATATATATATATATATATTGAAATAGCAAGATACAAATGTAAGTCTAAAGAAATACATTGGCCTCTGTGGCTTACACCAACAATCTCCCACTAGCACTAGAGCCAATCGGGCATAAATCTAATGCCCATCGATCTAGTGTGACCTTCATGCTTCGTTGAGCAAGAGGTTTCGTAAGTGGGTCAAAGAACGTTATCAAGCATTGGTACTCCGGATATCTTCACATCTCCTCTATCGATAATATCTCGAATGAGATGGAAGCGCCTAAGTATATGTTTGGATCGGCCGATGAGATCTAGGTTCCTTAGCATGTGCAATGGCCCCATTGTTATCACAATAGAGATCAATGGGGTCCACAATACCAGGAACCGTACCAAGCTCGATAATGAACTTCCCGATCCAAACAGTCTCCTTTGCTTGCATTGAGGCAGCAATATACTCACCCTCTGTAGTAGAATCGGCAACCGCTTCCCCGCTTGAACTTTTCCAGCTCACAGCCCCGCCATTCAGGCAGAACACATAACCAGATTGCGATCTGGAATCATCCTTATCGGTCTGGAAGCTAGCATCGGTGTAACCTATTACAGCAAGCTCTTCCTCGCCTCCATACACCAAGAACGAATCCTTAGTTCTTCTCAAGTACTTAAGGATGTTCTTGACAACAGACCAGTGACTTTCACCGGGATCGATCGTACCGCCGTTATGCTTAAAGCATACGATACATCTGGTCGAGTACATAACATGGCATACTTGATAGATCCAATTGCGGATGCATATGGAATCTTACTCATGCGATCCCTTTCTTCTTGAGTGGAAGGGGATTGTGCCTTTGATAGGCATATACCATGTGACATAGGCAAGAGTCCTTTCTTGGATTCATGCATGTTAAAGCGTCTCAACACTTTGTCTATGTATGTACTCTGACTTAGGCCAAGCAATTTCAGCGATCTATCCCTATAGATCCTAATTCCCAATACGTAGGTAGCCTCACCCAAATCTTTCATAGAGAAGCAATTCCCTAACCATGTCTTTACATTTTGTAGTGTAGGGATGTCATTTCCAATGAGTAATATGTCATCTACATATAACACCAGAAAAAGAACAATGCTCCCACCAACCTTCTTGTAGACACAAGGTTCATCTTCATTTTTGATGAATCCGCATCGCCTTACAAAGATCATCAAAACGAAGGTTCCAACTTCTGGAAGCTTGCTTCAATCCATAGATTGACCGCTGCAATTTACATACCTTTCGAGCATCCTCTGAAATGTCAAAGCCTTCGGGTTGTGTCATGTACACATCCTCAAGAAGCTTTCCATTAAGGAAGGCAGTTTTGACATCCATCTGCCATATCTCATAATCATGGTATGCAGCGATAGCAAGTAAGATCCGGACGGATTTAAGCATCGCAACAGGTGAAAAGGTCTCATCATAGTCGACACCATGAATTTGCTTGAAACCCTTAGCGACCAATCGCACCTTAAAGGTGTGTACCTTACCATCCATGTCGGTTTTCTTTTGAAAACCCACTTGCACCCTATAGGTTTTACCCCTTCAGGTGGCTCTACCAAGGTCCATACCTGGTTGGTGTACATGGAATCCATCTCAGATTTCATGGCCTCAAGCCACTTCTCGATTCTCGGGCCGCTGATGGCCTCCTCGGTAGGTCACATGGCTCATCTTGATCCCTTAGCAATACATCAACTCGTGGAGTAAGGAGAAAACAACATCTCTCAGTCGGGTGACGTATCCTCGTTAGACCTACGCTGGTCTTGTGCTACTAGAGCGGGTTGTTCCTCCACAAAGATTTTCGTGAAGGTTGCTCCTGTTCCACCAATGGTAGGTCACTACTCTGTGATTCTTGAATTTCTTCAAGTTGTATCTTCCTCCCACTGGTTCCTATGGAGATAAACTCCTTTTCTAGGAATACACCAGTCCGTGCGACAAACACTTTGCCTTCGGAAGGATTATAGAATTGGTATCCCTTGGTTTCTTTGGGATACCCCACAAAGAAGCATTTATCAGATTTGGGATCAAGCTTATTAGAAACTTGACGTTTTACATATGCTTCACAACCCCAAATCTTCATAAAAGACATGCTGGGTCGTCTACCAGTCCAAATCTCATATGGTGTCTTTTCTACCGTTTTGGATGGAACACTGTTAAGTGTAAAAGCTGCTGTTAATAGAGCATGTCCCCAGAAAGAGTTTGGAAGGTTTGCATGACTCATCATAGACCGAACCATGTCCAACAAGGTTCGATTTCTCCTCTCAGAAACACCATTCCATTGTGGTGTTCCAGGTGGAGTGAGTTGAGATAAAATCCCACACTCTTTCAGATGATCATCAAACTCTAGGCTCAAATATTCACCACCTCGATCTGATCGAAGAGCTTTAATATTTTTACCAAGTTGGTTTTGTACCTCATTTTTGAATTCCTTGAACTTTTCAAAGGATTCCGATTTATGTTTCATAAGATACACAAATCCATATCTACTAAAATCATCAGTAAATGTGATGAAGTACTGAAAACCACCTCTAGCTAATGTGTTTAGGGGTCCGCATACATCACTATGTATAAGACCCAAAAGATCGTTAGCTCTTTCACCTTTGCCGGTGAATGGAGCTTTGGTCATCCTTCCCAATAAACAAGACTCACATATCTCATATGATTCATAATCAAATGAGTCCATGAGTCCATCTTTATGGAGCTTCGAAATGCGCTTCTCATTTATATGGCCTAAACGACAATGCAAAAGATAAGACGGGTTCAACTCATTTGGTTTGGACCTCTTAGTATTTATGTTATAGATGGGCATTTCAAGATCAAGGACATAAAGCCCATTACTCATGTGTGCACTAGCATAAAAAATATCATCCAAATAAATAGAACAACTTTTGGTCTTTATTATAAAAGAAAAACCAATCTTGTCCAAACAAGAAATGGAAATGATATTCCTGCTAATTGCAGGCACAAAATAACAGTTCTCTAACTGAATAGTAAGCCCAGTGGGCAAAGTCAATACATAAGTCCCTACGGCTAAAGCAGCAACCTTTGCTCCATTTCCAACTCGTAGGTCGACTTCGCCCTTTGCCAATGGTCTAGTCCTGTTTAGATCCTGCACATTTGTACAAATGTGAGAACCACATCCGGTATCTAATACCCATGATGCAGAAGTAGATAAATTGACTTCTATAACAAACATACCTGAAGTGGAAGTCTCACTTCCCTTCTTCTTCTTGCTTTCTTCCAGGTATTTTGGGCAGTTCCTCTTGCTTGCTTGCTCTTGGTAGAGCAGCTTGAGGTGCACGATCATATCGTACGCCTCCATGGTCTCATGTTGCTTTTGCAGCTCGGGAGGTCATGGCAAAGAAGCATAAGACAGCCCACGTCTAAGGCGTCATCCCGATGCTTCTTATAAGCATCCCCCACACTTCAGGAGCACTTGAAGCCGGTGGCTTCTCGAGAATAGGCTCCTCAAGAACATACAACTTTTTCTCATGTTTGAGGACAATCCTCAAGTTTCTGTACCACCCAGAAAATTCGCTCCTGATAGTTTGTCCTTCTCAAGGACGGATCGCAATGACAAAGTTACTTGATGTGTTTGATGCCATGGTAATCTACAGAGATAAATATGCAAAGTATAAGTATCATGCCATGAAGTTATTTCATAAGGTCTTTAATTAAATACGCCTCCCATTATTTTACTCAAAACAATGACCCTCATCATTGATTCTGAAAATCCCGTTGGAAGATTTTCTAGTGGGCCAAGATCCATATTTCACCTAGCTTTAAGTCAGCTTTGGTCGATCACCCAAAAATTCGGTTATTTAGGTAGGAAACACTTTCCGATTGCATCTCATGCAACTCTTGGATAGTTGGGTGAATAACTCTTATTCTAATCCATCACATGGACTAAAGCCCAACTTATGAGCCTCTAAGCCTTTCAATCCTATTGAAGTTGGCTTAGTTAAGTCGACCCAATGGATAGCAGCTTGAACATTACATTTGTCCCATCGCGCCTTACTATTATAGATAAAGGTACCCCGCTTTGGCGGACCCACACTTAATCGATAGTAGTCTTGACGAGTGCCATGCATCGGAAGGCCTTTAAATGTGACTTAATATTTCCTTTTGAGGGATTTGATTAAAACTTGATCTCATCATTTGTTAAACTCTTTAACTCACTATTTTCATACATGCATCTCATACATATATTAGTTAAACATCTTTTAACATACTATATACATACATGCATCTCATACATATATAAGGTAAATAAATGTGATATGGTTATGGCCCCTAACGCATTGATTCTCCCAAGCCAATGAGAGAATCTAAACTAAAACCTAGGAGCGTCCAAGCTTCTCCAAGCAAGATCTCCCACGTGATAGCGTCTTCTTGTCTCCATCATTACATTACATAAACAGAAACCTCATTTTACATATGAGGGGAGTGAGATGAGAAAAGAAGATACATATGGAATATAAGAGAAAGGCACGGCACGCAGGCCGTATTTCAAAATATAAACCAAAAGGTAAAAGGACTAAGGCCATAACCATTCACCATACATCACCAAATAAATAGTAACAACCAATAATAACACATAATCATTATTATTATTAATTTCATAAATTAGAGATTTCAAAATCTGAATTTTGAAAACATAACATATATATATAATAAATCACATTTATTATAATAGATGTTACTATAAATCATATTTATTGCAATTGTTGTTACCACAAATCACATTTATTATAAATCATATTTATTGTAAATGACATAAATCACATTTATTGCAATTGTTGTTACCACAAATCACATTTATTGTAATTGACATAAATCACATTTATTCAATTAACATAAATCACATTTATTGTAACAAATCACATTTATTGTAATTGATATAAATCACATTTCAAAATCTGAATTTTGAAAACGTAACATATATATAATAAATCACATTTATTATAATTGATGTTACTATAAATCACATTTATTGTGATTGATATAAATCACATTTCAAAATCTGAATTTTGAAACCGTAACATATATATAATAAATCACGTTTATTATAATTGATGTTACTATAAATCACATTTATTGTGATTGATATAATTATTAAATGGTGACATAAAATTTCAAAATTTGAATTTTTTAAATTACACACTACGCAGAGGTAGCACGGGGTCCCGCTGAAATTCCGAAATTCAAGTGTGCCTCGCTTCCTTGGTGGCTAGGGCGTCAACCTTTCAACCCTAAAACGCAAGGCCCGTGGAACACTTCACGTTGCAAGGAACGACGGCTACGGTTTCAACACTTGGAACCTCACCGCAACAACATGAACTTTTCATGTCCGAAACCCTTAACGCCGCCAACACGTAATCGAAAAACAATCATGTTTAACATCAACATTTGATGCCATCGCAGTAACATAATAAGGATTCAGAACCAATGTACATATCGCATATATACACAAACATGCAATAGACGCATATATCATATACATACGAAAATTACAAAAACAAGGTTTCGCAAACCGGATGCAAACGATTTTCAAAAACAATTTTCAGAAAAAGATTCACATTATAAACATGTTATCATACATAACAGGTAAACCACGTAACAGAATCATGGTTTCGCAAGCGGCTCTGATACCACTGTTGGGAATTTGCATATAAAACAAAATTAAAACGCAGCGGATAAATTCCCATCGAAGGATCCTTGCGAATGGTCATGATTCATGATTAGAAAGTTTACCTCTTGAAGCGATGGCTGTTGGTTGAAATTCGCCTATCACTACACCGAATCGGTGTCTCTAGAGGTATCCACACGAGCGGATTCCGTGAGCGTCCAACGCCACGAACCGAAGCCGCCTTTGTCTCACAGTGCTAGCTTCAAAACCGAGACTTTGCTGTTCACACTTACTCTCTTTTGTGCGGCTAGGTTATCAACCATCTAGGCACAACAACTTAAGTGGTCTACTTATAGTAGCACCTCCTTAAGTGAGTTAGTGAGCATCATTTGACCTAAGCCCATCTACTATGCGCTAGGGCCCAATAGGAAAGTCCAACTTTCCTTTAATGTTTCTTTTAATCCGCTCTTTGTGTGTGACCCTATAGGTTCCCAATACGTTAGCAAAGAATATTAAATCCCATTTAATATTACAAACAAAGGAGCTGTATCTAGCAATACATCACTCGCTACCTAAGTAGTGAGAAAGTCGATGATTTGACGAAACCTTTCTGTGACAAATATTCATGTGCATTGTTATCCCTTTGTCCATATATCTATATTGTACACAAGGCATAGAATGTGTCACCCTTGTATGGTTCAATATCATGTTCCCTGATACCCGAGTAGACTTAACAACAAATGAGGTCAATATCTCTTATTGACTCATTTCAAAGATGGCCATGCATTTTACATCCTTCACTCTATCGTGGGGCCCACGGATATTACTCCTGTCATGTAGGAGGGACAAATCCCATCTAGGTCACTCACATCCCTCTGCATGGCTCGTGGTATGCCCAATGACCGCCTTTATAATCCTCCTATTACAGATGACGTTTGACGATATTAAAGCACACGACTCCTCATGTAGGGATCGTAGTGATTTCGGGTCGAAGGATTGTATGCACCATTGTCACTATGAGAACTACTTATGACACTCACATAACGCTCCATGTAGTGTTCTCATGGTGGGTCAATCCAAGACATCATTACCTTAATGTGTACCTATGTGGCGACTCGACATCTCATATCCATGACCCGTGAGATATGGTCATCACCCGCACACATAATAGTCTCAATTGTATTATTATTGTCCTTGTTGATAAAATACTTGACTACGGATATTTAAGAATAGGATTTCATTGTTCAATAGTGTCTCACGATCAAGTCATGTACTTGATATTCTATTAAACTGAAATTTCTATTCTAAGGACTTTATTATGTTTTAACAAGTAACACAATAAACTGAATGCCTTATATCATATATATATATATATATAGAAATAGCAAGATACAAATGTAAGTCTAAAGAAATACATTGGCCTCTGTGGCTTACACCAACAATACAAGCCTGAATGGGGACATTCCTATAGGCGTCTTGAAAGCAGTCCTCTGAGCCCACAGTGCGTCTTCAAGACGGCGGCTCCATTCCTTTCTATTAGGCTGCACCATCTTATCTAGAATTTACTTGATCTCCCTGTTTTATATTTCAGCCTGCCATTGGTCCGGGGGTGATAAACAGGGAAACTCTATGCACAACCCCATATTTACCGAGTAAGGCTTCCAT